>JAURVB010010982.1:0-55328 GCA_033002965.1 Piper betle
GTAGATAATAGAAGATGCCTGCCATGCAATCTTTTACTGTAAAAGGCAATTGGTCTATTCTCTTGCATGATAACTGCTCCTATGCCTACTCCACTCGCATCACACTCTATCACAAATGGCAATGAGAAATCAGGCAATGCTAACACTGGAGCCTGTGTGAGAGCAATTTTCAGTTGTTCAAAAGAGTCTACTGTCAACTGATTCCAATTAAAAACACTTGCTTTCTTGAGCAGATCAGTTAAAGGTGCTGCTATGGTGCCAAAGTTCCTGATAAACTTCCTGTAATATCCAGCTAAACCTAGAAATCCTCTCACACTCTTTACAGATCTAGGAACTGGCCACTTCTCGATGGCAATAATTTTTTCCCTATCCACACTTACCCCTTCTGCTGAGATCATATATCCTAAGTACTGAATCTTTCTCATCCCGAAATAACATTTGTCCTTCCTTGCGTACAATTCATGCACTAACAGCTTGTCCAATGCGTGTCTAATATGTTCCAAATGTTCTTTCCAAGATTTACTATATATGAGAATGTCATCAAAGAAAACTAGAATGAATTTTCTGAGGTAGTCAGCAAATACCTCATTCATCAATGCTTGAAAAGTAGATGGAGCATTGGACAATCCAAAAGGCATTACCTTGAATTCGTAATGACCTTGGTGTGTGCGAAATGCAGTCTTGTGTACATCCTCCTCATGCATTCTGATTTGATGGTAACCAGATCTCAGGTCCAGCTTAGAGAAATAAATGGAACCATGCAGTTCATCCAGCAGCTCGTCTATGTTGGGAATTGGAAATCTATCTTTAATTGTGACCTTATTCAAAGCTCGGTAATCAATGCACATTCTCCAGCTACCATCCTTCTTCTTGACTAACAGTACTGGAGACGAATAAGGACTGGAGGTGGCTTGAATAATTCCCCTGGCCAACAGGTCCCTCACTTGTTCTTCAAGCTCATTTTTTTGGAAATATGGATATCTATAGGGTTTTACAGCAACTGGCATAGTTCCCGTCTTCAAGGAAATTCGATGATCATGGCTTCTTTTTGGAGGTAGCCTCGTTGGTAATTGGAACACAACCTCATAGGTATTCAACATCATGCCTAACTGATGGATCTGTGTCTGCTGTAATTTCTCCTCTGACGGCACTGCTTTGTTAAGTCCCTTCAACTGTAAACTCATGAGTATTCCATGTTTTCTTTTCCTGACCATTCGTGACATTTGCTTTTTGTCACAAAGCTGGCTTCGAGGAATGTACAGTCCTTGTAGTTCAACCACCTTTTGATTTTCCTTGAAGGTCATTGTTAAGGAATCAAAATTCCACATGATTGACCCTAAAGTTTTCAGCCACTGTATTCCCAACACTACATCGAATTCTTCCATCTGCAACACAAAAAAATCAGTTACTATCTTGTGTGCTGATAGATCCAATGTGATTCCTAAACACTTCCCCACGCAGCTCATTTGATCTCCATTTGCTACTTGCACCTTCATGCTGCCATTACTCTGAATTGGTAGGTTCAACTTCTGCACCACCATCTTGTTCAAGAAATTATGTGAGCTCCCAGAATCAATGAGGACAGTTACTTGTTGTCCCCCAATTTTCCCCAACACCCTCATTGTGTTCAAGGTCGACATTCCAGTCAACGCATTCAGGGATATGGCTGCCACTGCAGTGTTTTCCTCCCCTCCAGCCTTCTCATCCTCGCTAGCTTCTTCACCTGATAATTCTTCATCTGTTACCACATCAATCCAAAATAATTTTTTGCACTTATGTCCAACAGTGTACTTCTCATCACACTTGAAGCAAAGACCTAGAGCCTTCCTTTCTTGGAGCTGTTTTACCGTGAACTTTCTCTGCCCCAAATTATCATGGTAAGGACTTCTATGAACCTCCTTTCCTCCATTATCACTTGTGGCTATTTCACTCTTTCTATTTCCATTTATATTGATATCACTGCTCCACTTAGACATTCTTCCCAAATATTTATTATCTCGCACAAACTTTTGCTCAAAATGTTTGGCAAGTCCTTGAGCATCTAGCAATGATGTCGGTTTCTGTGATTTTACTTCCAGGCGTAGCTGATCTTTAAGTCCACAAGTGTAACTGCTAATTTTTTGTTTTTCAGTCATACTTCCTGCTCTTGTAGCTAATCTATTGAATGTAAGAGTGTAGTCCTTAACTGATGTTTCTTGCTTCAATCTTGTCAAATCCCCATAGAAATCTTCATATTCTGTCGGTCCAAATTGTAGGTTCATTGCTCCTTTAAGCTGATTCCAGTCAAACTCCACTTGTTGCTCTTGGAACATATCAAACCAGATTTGTGCGTCATCTTCCAAATGGAAACTGGCTAAATCCACCTTTACATGTTCTTTGATCTTATGCAATTTAAAATACTTCTCACATCTGCTAATCCATGGTATCGGATCCTTAGTTCCATCATACTTAGGAAATGACATTTTCGATCCCTTCAGGCAGTCCTCTTGCTCATTCGAACTACCTCCATCATTCATTGATCTACTTGAGTTCCACCTCCTTTCACCAGTTTGTTGAATTGATGGTCTTGCCTGCGTTTTCTCTTGATCTGCAACAACCTTATCATAAAACATCCTAGGAGTATTCACTTCAACACGATCTTTTGTTCCATTACTAGTTTTATCATCAACTACAGATCTAGAATTAAGTAACAAGTCGAATTTGGTAGTCATTTCAGAAAAAACAGATAATAGTTGAGCTTGCACTTTCCTCATTTCTGCCATTTCAGTGAATCTCGGTGAAGAATTTCCAGCTCCCTCTTCCAGCTCTGATACCAGTCTGGTAGGATCTGGTTCAATTGGGCTGAGAACCAGATCCTTCCCTTTGCCTTGCTGCTTATATTGCTTCGATGGCGCCATCACTGGATCGAAGCAGAGCAGAACAGAGAAGAACAGAGCAATCCGAGAATCGAAATTGCAGAAAACTGAAATAAGATCAATAGGAAGAAGAAGAAGAATGAAGAAGAACAGCAAAAGCAGTTACTTCCTCTCCAAGACAATTCAATTTCATAGATTTCAAAAGATACATCATCCCTCTCATTTCCCTCCTTTTATACACATTCAAACGCATGAAATGACAATACTACCCTTAAGACCCTAACTAACATAACGACCCTCATACAGTACTCACTATATTCATTCCATCAACCCATTTTGGAGTTTTCAGTTTAGAACCGTTCAAAGAAAATGATTTGCAAGACCTTTCATACATGTTCATACAAGTTCTAGTCTTGCATAAACCAGCAATTCGCCCCTTTCTTTTACTTTGTTTTTCCGTAGACGGTTTCGTTCATTGCATAATTATCGGCTACATATTGAAGAGTTGTTTATTTAATTTGGTTATTTGCATGAATTTTAATCTACGACCGCCATTTAATTAACGTCAAGAGGGCTGCCGCCAACCTTTGCTTCTTCATTGTTGTTCGAACATGTTCTTAGTAGTGTCTGCCTCCACGTTATATTCATGAAATTGCCTTCTCTATTATTCCAAAAAATAATGAACTAAATTCATACTTCTATTATTCACAGCCGTCATTTTGTTATATACAGCCATGGTCAGTGACAAAGGAATTAACTCAACCACTTATAAATCCAATTTTGCTCAGGACCTGTCTCTCAGATGATCCAAACCCACACTAACCAGGTAGGACGGATTTATTATTTATGAGGGCCACCTATGAAATTCTAATCAAAAAATCATTTTTCTCTACGCTTGTTCAATGTGTTTTAGTTGTTTAATTATCGTTGTCTTAAATTGAAGTCAGAATTGTATTAAGAAAATTTTCAAGTGTGGCTGCTGGTACTGGGTTTGTGGGGGTGAAAATTTAATGCTGGCGCCTTAGATTTGGCCACTTCATTAAGTATGCATGTAACATTTTCTAAGCTCTGATTCTAACTTCCAACATGGCCGCTGGTGCTGTGAAATATATTGACCGATGAGCTCAAGAAGAGAACACCATCTATTCAACATTCATACTTTATAATACCTATTCTATATATACATATATATATATATAATAGCGCATATATGTTAGGTAGTATTCTGTATAACTTCCATCTCCATCTATATCTTGCATGTTGGTGCTGTTAATCCCCGTATCCCCCCTCCTCTCAAAGAAGACCATGGTGATGAGGAGAAGATTGCTGCTCTTAATTCTTGTTGTGGTAATTTTAATGCTGACAATGGCGTTGATCGGCAAATGCGTGCAAACTACGTTTAGCGGCCAATATCGGCCGCCGGAGCAGGAGTGGTTTAGCATGCTGCCTAGAGGACCAGTGCCACCGTCGGGTCCGTCTCCATGCCACAACATGTTTGGTCAATACCATCGTCTAGCCCGTCCCGACGATATCATCTGCAAAGATCCTCCCTATCTGGAAACACCATAAATGATGAGTACCATCTCAAAGGATTTAACTAGTTCATGTGCGCTGGATTCGTTGTTATAATTTGCTCATTCATATGAGGGGTGCAAATTTGTCCCTGGAAAGCTATAGGCCATTTTTATTTTATTGGATGATTTTTATACACAGCCTTTACAAATTTTGCACAGAAAGATATATATATATATATATACAATAAATCAGTCATGTCGTTTTGTATTGACAAACCAAAGTTTTTAATACTGGATCAAATGTAATATACCGAATTGGCCGGGGAAGACGAAGAGGAGTATTGTGGTGGCAATGGAAATTATGGTATTGGGTAAGTCTCGAAGGGGAATTTGGTAGGAGAAGATGAATAAGATCGAGATTGTGGTGATGAATGATTAATGGTGGCAGTGTTGGTGGCCGGCGGCGGTGGTGGCCGCACACCATGGCCTCCTATCTCTGTCATTCTCTCCCCCTCCCTGACGATGATAGTAGGGCTACGGCAATGTGGTTGTACGTCCGAGATTACTCAACTCAATATGGATTGTTTTTAACGTATTTTTGTCCGAGTTTTGCAAGTTTTGTTTTACTAAATAAATATTTATTTATTGTCAATGGGTATATATCATTTTTTTTCATAAATATAATAATTAATTTTTTTATTTGTAGAGATAATAAGTAGAATCTACATGGATCAATTAAATCAAAAAGTATTTTGAAGGGAAAAAAATGGAGTCTGGCCATTGAGATGTAGATAGACACGTAGATGAGGTTATAGATTTGTATATAAGTTAATAGAAAGTCTTATTTTTTAAGTTAGTTTTTATTAAAAGAGGTACATGACACCCTGTTATAAGTCATTTTTCAGACCCCCCAAAAGCCTAACAAAAATATTAGAGTTAGTCAACAATCCAAATTGTGATTTTTGGACTCAAAGAGCCTAATAGTGGTTTTTTAACTATGTTTATGTAAAGGGGAAATAACTTAGATAATGGTGGTGTTTTGCTCATTACTGTTTGTGAAGCGGGATGTCTTTGTAGTATGGGTGCGGACAAATTGTGATCAGGATTCCAATGTGTAAAGAAATGATTATTGGATTAGTCCTAAATAAGTCGTGGATAAGGTTGGTGAAGGCTAATAAGAAAACTTTATTTCTTTTTTATTTAAGAAATGCTTTAAAAGAGACCGCCCAGTACATAAGAGAGACTATATATATATATATATATATATATGCACGTATAATTAGTCTCAACAATAATGTAGAGTTCATAAGATTTAAATTAAAGTAAGATAGAAATCAAGAACAAGGCATCCGATTGCAATCATCGTAATATTGTCACAGTTGTCCTAGTTATAGATTGTAAGATGGGCTCTGCCAGTCATGTGTGGGCTTAGCTAAGCTGTAGCCGATAAATATGTTAGTTTCGGGCCGGAACAGGTTAGTATGATTAAACACAAGCATGCTTTACTTATGTACTACCATGCGCGAACTCATACGGCAATGCCAAATTTTAGAAGAAAGTATAAGGGATGTAAATTATGTAACAAGATATTGAGATGGGGATGGGGAAGAGAGTTATAAAAACACGGGCGTCATGTGAATACAATTCAAGCCCATCTAAAGGGCATGTGAGCTCGTGAGCTCCCCACATTCTCAAACCACTCTTCTCTGCTTCCTCCATCTTGTTTCCTATCACTTACTTATCACTGTTTTTCAAGAGTGGATGGCCTTGAAATGTAGTCACACAGCCCCCTCCCCCTTTTGGTGTGACATTTTATAGGGGAGGAAACAAGAGTCAATAAGCTAAAGCCTAAAAGAGCCCCTTCAAAGAAAATAAAAAAGAGCTACCCTCCCTCTATCTTATCTCTTATCGCCCCACTACAAAGTTAAAGTGAACTAAATTTCAATCTTGTTTCAAAGCCAGCCGCTCTATTTAAGTTTGATAATTGAAATCTAATGCACTATAAGATTCCCCCCACCCCCTCCCCCAAACGTAGACAGATCACAGAACAATAAGACAAGTGAAACATAATCTGCCCAAAGTTAAGAGGAATATGTTCCTGGCTACTCTCCAAAAGCACCCCATCTGTACCCCGAGTCTTTACATTAAACCCAAATTAATCGCCGCTATCAAAACCGAAACTAAAATTACAAACAAACAGTAATAAGACCTTTTTCTTGTCTTTTTCATAGCCACTTGTGAAAACTACCTTTTACAAATCAATCAAACGCAGTCCATAATCGACTTCTTAGCATTCTCATTCTAAACAACAACAAAAAGAACAAAACAGCCTACTTGGTGAGTGAAATGCCACCAAAAAAACAAAGGAACCCCAAGCCAAACAACATGAAAAATCATAAGATGGGGTGACAATTAAATCACCCCAAATATCATCAAAATAATAAGATGATTTTAAATTAACAAAAAGGACAATAAATAAAAAAAGAAAAATCAAAAAGGCGAGGTGCCAAAGTCGTCGGAAATGGAGAGAGAGAAATGGGGCCATGAGGTGGGGAGGAGCTTCAGCAGCAACTGGGCCTTGCGCTTCGCCCGCTCGGTGCACCCGCTCTGAACCACGAGCAGCAACTGCGCCATCAATCCGGCCCCAACCGCGGCGCGCCGAGCCTCCTCCGACGCCGTGCACACCGCTGCCAACGCCCCCGCCGCGTACTCCGTCGCCCGCTCCGACACCTTGGTCATGCTCCTCACCAGCGCCGCCACCCCGCCCTCCCCAAGCTCCCCGCCGCCCCGGCAAAGCAGCTCCACAGTAGCCAGCGCCCGCTCCGCCTCGCACCGCTCCATCTCCCCGAGCCGCGCCAGCAGCGCTTCACCAGCCCCCGCCCGGGCCGCGCGCGGTCGGTTCGCGCGGCTCAGGCACAGCGAAAACAGGGCCCGGACCGCGGACCGGACCTGCGCGTGGGCAGTCGAGGAGGGAGACCAGCCCGTCGAAGATGCCGTCGGTCTCGCCGGCGAGTAGGCGGAGGCAGTCCGGCGGCCGGGCGGCGGCGATGGCGCTGTCGAGCAGCTCGGCGGCGTTGACGCGGGCGTCCGGGGAGGGGTGGGCGAGGAGGGCGACCAGGCGGCCGATTCCGTCCGGCTCCGAGATCGGCCCCGGCTCCGGCAATGGGAGCAGGAGCGCGATCAAGCCCAGCGACTCCAGCACAGCCAGCTCGTCCTCGTCGGCGTCGGAGATGGCTGCCGTCTCCGACGCCGACGTGTTGGCAGGGAAGATGACCGAGAGCAACATGGAGTGGGCGCCGTGGTCGGCGAGGATCGAGCGGGCCTTATCGGAGTCGCGGGCGAAAGACCGGAGGCGGCGGAGGGAGGTGAGGCGGGCGGCGCGGGTTAGGGAGGAGGTAGGTGAGCAAGAGCACAACAGAGAGCGGAGGAGAGATGGATCGGGCGGCTGCTTCGGGGTGGGGATGCGGTCGAAACCGAGGTGGCGGTGGGCGGTGCACCAGTCCTGTATGAGCCGCCGGAGAGTATGGTTGGGGATGAGCGCCGGAGCAGTGGGATGGTCGAGAGGGGAGCGAGTGACCGGACAGGTTGCGTTGCCTGCGGCGACCCACGCCTCGATGCTGGTCCTGTCGTACGTCTGGCCGGTGCTCACAGTGACGGGGTCTCTCATGAGCTCCAGCGAGATGGGGCACCGGAAATGGTAGGGGACGGCGACGCCGGCGGTGTCGAGCGCCGCCACCGCCACCGCTCTGCCCCTCATTCTCACGATATGAATAGAAGTAGCAACTAGCACGAGGACGTCTCAACACCACCAACCATGCATCTGACACAAACACATGAATTGAGAATTGGCTTCTTGTATCTGCTCTTACTCCCTCCCCTCACTCACCACTTAAGTCTGAGTCGCTCGGTTTGTATTTTTATACACAATCCAGTACACATGTGAGAAGGGGTTTCCACTCACCACTCTGTTGAAGAATGTTATAAATAAAGAGGGGAGAGGTGGTTTGGTGGGTAGACAGGAAACCATCTCTAGCGAGGGCAGAGCTGGGTAAAGAGTGTCTGTACTGGTGCCGGGCAAACTACGCGACATTCTTTCAAAGAGGTGTGGGGGCAACATGTGGGTGTCTCCGAGGACTTGAACACTCTCCCTTTCCACCTCTGACTCCAATCCTCTTTCACTCCATGTTCTACTTGCCACCACCAAAGACAATTCCATGTCCATTCATGGATTATGTTGGGTACTATCCTCGCTTCTGATTGTTGTGCTGGTTAGAAGCACGCCATGTAACCTAATAGGTGGTTCATTCACTTGTGATATTATCTGTTATAGAACACAGTCCGTCGAATGTAACATTTTTCAATATGAATCCTCAATCGAGAAGGTCTTCAGTGGCCAATGGATGAATAATGAAGGATTTGTATGCATATCTATATTCCATATATAAAGTATAGATGACGGTTTGTGGAATGAAATGGAAAGGAAGGGTCACAAGTCACATGCGGTGGGAGCTCTGTGTGTGGAGGAGAGGAAGTTTGGAAAAGAAAGTAGGCTTCGAATTTTTTGGTTGATTGGAAGAAAATCTCACTCCCGTTTACATCATGTTTTTATGACCGAAACTACAATCGGTCTTAAGATGGGGGACGGTGGAGGATAGCTGGCTGTGCGGCAACCATTGCTTATAATAGCTGCAATGTTAATGCAATACCCAGGAATGAGGAAGAGGGGGTGTGAGATGCTTTTAGAAGTAGAAAAGTCCTTATCATCCTGAAATCTGACATGTAGCTTCATTTACACGGGTTAGACTTATCATGGTTATTTGTAAAATTTGAATCTTATTCAAAATAACTAATTAATTATTAAAACAATTCATCTTTTAATATTTATTAATCTCTCGATACATATATATTACAGATACGATACGAGATTATTCTCAATACTCTCGTGTAGGGAGGTTAAACACTTAACAAGTAGCTTATTTATATCACTTACTAAGCTTACTATTTATTAGGTTTTAACAAACATCCACAACACATATTAGGTTAGACACAATAAAAATGACTAAGTCCATCAATTAAAAACTCTTGCCAAACAAAAAAATTATTGATCGTTAATCCTTCTTTTAACACATGTGGGATTGAATACGGTTATCGTTAGCCTTTTGACCAACTGCACACTCGATGAATGTTAGTCAGACAAGCTGTTACTTGTATTAAACTTTCCCAGCTTGTTTATTAGTCTATTGTTTTATCAAGCAATTCCCATGTGTAAATATTTTATCTATCAAGCGGCATACCTTTGATTCCAGTTTATCAAAGAGCATGGCGCAACTTTCCAGGTTGCAATCGTTCAGAGTCAATTTAGGAAATTCATTTCTCACTCATTCCTTCTTCCCTTCCCCCCAAAACATTTCTTCTTCTTACTTCACCGACCGTGCAAAACGCCTGCCTACTTTGACTGCCACAGTACGAAATCCCTCCCCTTAAATCTGCCCGCAAAACCTCGCAACTACATCCACTGGAGCTACTTCCATCCATCATCTAAAATATAACAAGTTCTTCACGCATTTGCTCGTGTCTGATTAAGCACTAATATGTCACAATTATCGTAAACCTGAGGAGTGAAGGGCTGCCTCATTTTACGATTTGAGGTTAGAGACGATCCATTATTATGTATCTAGAAGGGATGTTAACATAGGATTCATATCTATAACCCCAAGAGGATTTGTAGAAGATAAAAAAGGAAGAAGTGTTAATTAGAAAAAAAGAGCTTATCCACTAGTGATGATAGGAGCTGATTTGTCACTTTTTTACGTAGAAGCACTAAAAAATGATTGGTGGAGAGAGCGTAAGAGAAGTGGGCCAAAATTGATTGGGGGAAGAGCAGGGAAGGGTGTTTGTCGGGTAGCGGGCAGGAATGTGAAGAGGGGCCCACACTTCCACGCCCGCAATGTCGGCGGTCAACCCGGCATGGGTCTTTGACCATCGTGACATGGGGCCCGCACTTCCGATGGTCCCCCCGCTCCTTTGCACGTGCTAGGCTGGCGATGCACGTGTCGCCAGCTCATCATGACTCTTACTTGGAGTTTTCACGCCCCCCGTCCGCACGTGCCACATCCTGGCCAGTCTTTAGTTCTTTACCCAAAAATGATACAAGTCGACGACGGGTAACAGTGCTGGAGACAAGCCATCAGAGCTTTCTCAATTCTAGGAGGCAACGAGCAGAAGCACAAATTCAAACTCAATTCCAAGTCCAAAATTATTTTATCCGAAGATTGAGTTGTTTTTGTTGGGTCTTACAACCTCGCTAGTTATAAGATCTTTTGACATGGACCACTCGAAATGTATATTATTAGGCCATGCAAACAGTCGATTACAAGGTGGAAATTAGGTAGAAACTTGCAACTACGTTTTTTAGCACGGGAAGTATAATAACTTGATCTGAAAAATTAAAAAAATGCCAAATTAGAACATGGTTTACGTATATATAAATAAATCGCTACACATAACAAAAACGCCTTGGACTGAAAAGGAAGACTGAGGAGTAAAAAAAGGGAAGGCTTGATCAGGCTAGGAGTTGGACATGGTGTTTGACCAAAGGGGCCACATAGAACGAATGCCCTAATTAGTGTGTGATGAAGGGTTGTCCACGCAAGTCTGGGAGCGGTGATGTTGGAGATCACGAGCAATTGCCACAACAAGAGGACAACCGCATGATAGGTGGTGTTGCACCTTAGCCGAGCACCCATCTGCCCTCACGCGGCCTTGTCCCTCTTTGACAATTCCTCTCACAGTGGTTCCTTTCTTGGATGTCACCCTACAATGCCCCATGCCATGACATTCGACTATATATATATGTTCATCTATAATTTGTTGATCAAATCCCCATAATATGTCTTTGAATAATGAATTTACTTTTAAATTATAAGTACTTGATCTATAACCTTTTCTTTAAGTCACTTGTATAAATCGGTCCTCAAAGATTGGTGACAGACTCTACCTACGTATCAAGACTGTATCCTTGCTCTTGAGCTTTATCCATTTCAGCTAGTGTTGAGGTTCCCTCCAATGATGTTAATGTATATTGTGTCTGGTCTTAGTTAACACCGGCGGCTTCGAAGACGACCTCCGCCGATCACTAGCTAGTGCTCGGTGGGCAGTGTTCACTGACCATTCAAGTGTCATGCGGGATGGTCGACGTGCAACTATGCTATTCATGGAGAAATTGGCATCGTGCAATTATATCACTATGCTTATGTCTAAATTAAAATGTGTCTGCCATTGTCCACTTGCAAGCGTAGCTTACAATTACGTAATACATTGATCAAACAATTAACACGTATATGCTAGCATGGATAATTGAACAACCCCTGATCATGGGCTCCCTTTATTTTGTGACGACAACCAATCCTGTTTCTAAAAAGATGTGCCCTTGAACCCAAGCTACCGTTGCTCCAACTCCATTCCATTGCTTGTATAAAGTTTTTGATAAAGTAAGGATCCTTATCTATTTAAAATCTAACACATATATAAACATGATATATATATATATATATAAAAAAACTAAAAGCCCGGAGACTAGTGGTCCTTCTTGAAAGGGAAGGGGCAATCGTCCTTTTGCATTCCTTATCTTGTCAAGAGTAAAACAAATACTTAAATACCAGGTATGCTTGGTTGCTTTAGAAAATGAGTTGAGAGAGAAGGGGCCTAATATGATCACTTATTTGGGCTTGAGTTTTCACATCGTGGGCCCATTCTTTGGGGGCAGTTTTTCTGCAGGGCCCACTCTTGTGTCCATTCCTTGAAATGAAAGGAAGGATGGGACCAAAATGTGGTATCGTCGCACCGGCATGCAATAAGTTGGATTTCAATGTTGGATGAAAAAGCTATATTGCGTCTAAAACTAGAACAAAAATACAAGCACAAACGTCTTAACCTCATTGCTAAAAATTCAAATGTGCGTGACGCATAACTAATAACTAATACTTTTATATGTAGACATTATTTAAGAAAAAATGCATAATGAACTGATTTTTCCGTTCCTAATAAAATAAAAAAGTACAAATAAATCCAGCAAAAAAATGAAACTACATACAAGTGCAAAATACACAGTACTTCGTATAAGAGGGGTTCAACAGTGAGTCGTTGTTCAATTAAAACCGGTCCACCAATTGATGGATTATCTTAATCATAGTGTCCCCGTCTTTTCTAAAGGAGAGGACACTAATGTCAAAGTCGAAGACTTTCTATTAGAAAGTTAAGATCGGATCTATTAGACCTCGGCAAGTTTCTATTCAGTGTCCACTTTTCTTCGTTTCTCCCGGAGCTAGGCGCGTCACCGTTTACATTGCTTCTGCTTCGGGCATCGCGTCACTGAGTATCAATTTTAAATTTAGAATATATATATATATATATATATAATAAAATATTTTTTATCATATTAATCGTGTTTTGATTTTTTTTTAAATATAGTTAATTTTTATGCATCTCGAACTCTTTAATAAATTTTTTCATGCTTTAACTCTCTAAATTACCTGATAATAATCATTTATGTCTCTAACTCTTTAATTTACTTTGTAATTACTTAAACTCTTCACTTTCTTCTCTTACACACTTAAATTCTTTACTGTCTTGTCTATAAATTTAAAACTCTTTATTTTAACCAATAATTATTTTTAATTATTTTAAATAAATATTTTAATTAATTATATATTAATATTTAATATTTGATTTTAAAATTACTTCGTATAATTTTTATTTTTTATAATCTTAAATTGATTTCAACAAGCATGATATTTTTAAATATATTTAAAAATTTTGTGTTTAAAATTGAATATTTACTGATATTTGCATTTTATAGTAATTTATATTCATTCATGTATTATTAATTAAATTAAAACACATTGCATATTAAATAACAATAAAATTAATGTACACCTTTATTTAATTATATAATATTAGGTATAATTTCGGTGATGAATAATTCAGGGCCACTTGAAAATTTAAATCTTTTTGATGCAAGACAATTTATATTGGTCTTTAATATAAATATTAATTTTGATCTTATTAATAATTTTTTACTAGTGTTTTTTAATAAAAAATTAAATTAAAAAATTATTATTCAATATATTTTATCTCACACATATACACACATATATATATATATATATATTTATTTATTTGCATGTGTGTATTGTACACAGATGGCCAATCACACTAATTAATCTGAATTGGATCGCAAAATATTTACCAAAAAGACATTTAGATAATAACAGATATGGAGCACTAGAAATGTGTTATAATAATTTACTAATTCGTCATCTTTGGAAATTGGGAGGAGCCATGGGCCACATTTTGCAACTTTTGAAGGGCCAATTGAAACAAAGCCCATTTAGTAGGAGAGCAATATCCGCGGAATATAATCTTTGACTTTGTGATTATCGGACGTCGGACAAGTATTGGTAACGTCCGTCCTTTTAATTTTGGGTAAAATATTAGTCGTCGATGGTCAATACCGTCGACACAGTCAAAATTCTGTGATATAAAAATATGTTTGCATCCCATATTTATTATGTTACTTTTTATTTTTCATTATGAATATTATTTTTTTCACAAACAGTTAATATAGCATTTATATAATTATTATCTTTTTTAATTTTCTTAATTTATCTCACATCAATTAGCATGTAAATTAAAATCAATTTTAAAAAATATTTGAGTAAAGAAATATTATATTGACATAAAATGTCAAAAACTAAAGTTGATGTGTGTTAAATTTAAAAAATATCAATTATCATTTTGTAATAATTTCAAAATATCATTTATATCATTCGTTTATGATTTTAATCAATCACTCGATTAATCTTTCAATTAGAACAAAAAAATATTCATTTTTATTTTTATTCAATTAATCAGCTAGGTCAAAATCTAAGCGTTTTATGCTCCATCGGACACCGTCAACCGTCCCACACGCCCGCTCCTACGCATAATATTGGTGCGACGGACATAACATGTCATTAGCCATGTAAATTTAATGTCTTATCTGAATAAACATCATTTTGATCCGGGGTTGAGCAACAATAAGTTTCTAAAATATCCGAATTAGGACTATAATGAATATGCTTAGTGTAATTGTTTAAGAAATTGGCAGAAGGAATTACCAGTTCATGCTAGTCAAAATTACACAGTTTCACTACTCATGTTTTACTGTCTTCTGCAATCAAAGCTGCTCGACCAGGCGCATGGTCTGGCACTATCATACGTATGAAAATGAAGGATGGTCTCAGTACATAGTGCATAGATAGCCATCCCATTCCCCAACTCCTTTTCTTTTATTAAACCGCCTAAGCAAACTCATTAACACCTTTGGTGGAAATATTTATAATTTCCAGCTCTACTCCCGCGGCTGTTTATTTCATCTGTTCTGGCATTTTTAATACAAGCTATTGCTCATTAATCACTGGTAGATAGGAAACAAATGAAGCTTTGTGATTGAAATTACCCCTGGGCCAATCTCAATCTTGATCTCAATCACTCCTTTCCTCGTAAAAGATGTCAACTAGTGGAGGCTGCAATGTCGGTTTTACAAGAACAAATCAGTGTTTTTAGAAGGATTATTGGGAAGATTACAAGTGTTAGTTGTTAAACCAGATGCTTTATCAATCTAATGACTAAATTAGCACCTGGGCCATTTGATCACAAGGAAGAAACTGCTACCTGATACCCACTAAAAATACTATAATGATCGTCGTCAATCTGATTTTAGTCTGCCTGGAACAATTACGCGGCATTTGACAAAACCTTGTGCTAAATTTTCTGATAGAATGGCAGCACAGTGGGGATCTTTTTTCTACTCTTGTGAAGGTCCCATCATGCCAGCTGCTAAGCTTACCCACTCGAACTCCCTCCCTTGAACCCTTTGTTGCTGTCTTCTTCACTGTTCATACTCCTCCAAAACCCATTTGTCTTTTCTTCTTCCTCTTCTTCTTCTAGCTTTGCCCACACCACAACAGCAAATGACCAGCTTCCTCATCATTTAGTTTGGCTTTTCTTCTTACTTTATCTTGATCTGCAGTTCCAAACGTTGCATTTGTTCTTCTTCCTTCTTATCTTGTTACCGTTTATTTTCTTGTGGCCACCAGAGGAGACTAAGCTCCAACTTAAAGAAAATATTGATTAATCTTTGAGATCTTCTCTGCCATATTTTGGCTGCAAATTACAGTGTTGTGCAGTTGTCTTTTTGATCGTCTTCCTCCTCGAACTTTCCCTTGGTTGTCGCTTCAATTCTTCGCATAAGTCTTACTGTGTCAATTTTGTTGCCGTTTGTAATCTGCCACAAGTCTGTAACCCAACCCCGGCATTTGTCTTCCTTTCTTCTTCAGGTCTACTTCTCCCCGTTGCCCTTTCCCGTCTCCGTCTTTTACACTGCATCACTGGTCGCCTTCTTCCTCTTGAAGCTCTACCACCGTCGCACCCACAATGCTCCTCGTTTTAGCAGCAACGAGCTACTGATAAAAATCAAATCTTTGTTCTGCCTCTGGCTTAGCTTCTTACAAAATGACAGAGTATAAATCAGCTTTTCTGGGCGACCAGCTCTCCAAAAGAACCTCTATCTTCGGACTCCGGCTCTGGGTGATCATAGGAATCTGCTTGGGAGCCTCCTTTGTGCTGCTCCTCTTCTTGATATCACTCTGGATCACCTCTCGGAGGAACAGCAGCAACAAGCGCAAGGCCACACACAAGGCCAGCATCCCGAACGATTCGAAGGAGATACTAGAGGTTCAAGTCGATCACTACTCCCACGCACCTCCGCCGAACGACCCACTGCCGGAGTCGGAGCCGGCGCCGGCCACCGACCGGCCGCTGCTGCTTCTCCCTGCGCCGGAGGACGAGAGCCCGGTGGGGCTGCAGAGGATCCACATTGAGATCGGGAAGGACCACCGGATTGTGTACCCGGAGAGGGGGGCGGCGCCACCGGCGGGTCGTCGCAGGGGAGCGGGGAGAGCCGGCCGAGCGATCAGGCGCCGGCGGCCAATGTGCCGGAGGTGTCCCATCTGGGGTGGGGGCACTGGTACACCTTGAGGGAGCTCGAGGACGCCACCGATGGGTTCTCGGATGAGAATGTGATCGGTGAGGGTGGGTATGGGATCGTGTACAGGGGAGTCATGGAAGACGGCGCCATTGTTGCTGTCAAGAATTTGCTGAATAACAGGTCCTTCTTCTTGCTTGACCCTAACATTTGCATGCATGCTTTCTTCACATTTAATCATTCCCCACAAAAGAACTGGAGTTGATTTAGCTTAGCTTATACTAATGTCATTGTTGCTAAACGATGCACTTGTATGAAGAACATTCAATTGACATGTAAGCATGTTACATTTGGAGGGAAACACACGCAAAAAAAACTAGAGTTGATTTAGCTAGCTTATTCTAATGGTGGTGTCGCTAAAATGATCTCTGGCTTCCCATTTGAGAATCGAATTGCAAACTGACTGTGTTCATGTATATATATATATATATATATATATATATATATATATATGTGTGTGCGCAATAGCTTAGATCGGGTACTATGAAGATCTTAGATGACTGGGTTGTGAGTGATTGCTTTGTTGGCGTGAACTTGTCTGTGCAGGGGTCAAGCAGAGAGGGAGTTCAAAGTTGAAGTGGAAGCAATTGGGCGTGTTCGGCACAAGAACTTGGTGAGATTGCTTGGCTACTGTGCTGAAGGCGCTCATAGGTAGAACACTTTTCCCTGATTTGCAATCAAGTTTGAAGGCTTCATGAATCTTCAATTGATGTAAAGTGTCCATGATTTTGAGAGTTTTCAATAGCAAGATGCTCCGATGAGCTATGTTTGTTTCTTGTTCTATAGGATGCTGGTGTATGAATATGTGGATAATGGCAACTTGGAACAATGGTTGCACGGAGATGTTGGTTCTTTTAGCCCTCTTACCTGGGAAATCCGTATGAACATTATTCTTGGAACTGCCAAAGGGTATTTATATATATATACATTCATTTGAAAATTCGCTCAGCCCTCCTCAAATAATTTCTATCACTTCTAATTTTAATCCTTTTTCTATGTATGATGTAGGTTGACGTATCTTCATGAAGGTCTTGAACCAAAAGTAGTGCATCGTGACATAAAATCCAGTAATATATTGCTCGATAAACAATGGAACCCCAAGGTCTCGGACTTTGGCCTTGCCAAACTTCTTGGTTCTGAGAGGAGCTATGTGACTACTCGCGTTATGGGCACATTTGGGTAGGTTCTAAAGTTTCTCACTGATATATTTGCATTCTCTAGTTGCTTTCTTGATTATAGCTTCTGCTTTTGTGTCTTGTACAGCTATGTGGCTCCCGAATATGCCAGTACCGGTATGTTAAATGAGAGGAGTGATGTGTATAGCTTTGGAATATTGATCATGGAGATAATCTCTGGGAGAAATCCTGTTGATTATAGCAGACCACCTGGAGAGGTAGTTGCAATTCAAAAATTATGTGCTTTAATTTATTATACTCCATAATGAGAAGCAAAAGCATTAAGATCAGAAGTTTTGTTATTCTTATATAGACGATAAATTTTCTCAGGTGAATTTAGTGGACTGGCTGAAAGTTATGGTAGGTAACAGGAACCCTGAGGGAGTGTTGGATCCCAAAATGACAGTAAAACCTTCCTCCAGATCATCAAAGCGAGCTCTTTTGGTGGCTTTAAGATGTGTGGATCCTGATGTCCACAAACGACCTAAGATGAACCATGTAATACACATGCTTGAAGCTGATGATTTTCCATTCCGAGATGTAAGCTCTCCTTATAAACTCTAAATAATTTGTGATTCAAAATTATATTATATGCTTCAGTGAATGTTTTGATGAATGCTCGTGTGGAAAATGGCGAGTTATAACTTATCTTCCATCTCAGACTTTGTTGCCTCTCTTTATAGGATCGTCGAACCAGATTGGGAACAGTACCACCATTGCCAAAACCTTCACTGGAAGGTAGAAGTGACCAAGAAACTACCCCTTAACTTGTTGAAGGCAGCAGTTGTATCCTCCGATATACTCTCTTGCCAATCATATATTTGAAGTGGTGGAAAGCAGCTATGTAGATTTTGAGGGGTTGGAAGAGATGGCCTATCTTTTGTAGTAGATTTTTGTCCTGATCATGCTTGTCTTCTTCCCAAAAGGTGCCGGCCCATGTAAAAGAGCATCTACATTTATACCTGTATATTGTATGAAACATGTGTTCCATCTACCGTTTTTTGCTTGATGTGGGGGGGAGTTGGTCGATCCAGGCACTGTTTGATTATTTTGATTTTGAGTGAAGGATATGTTATGATGATTCTACTTTTGCCAGGGATTGTTGATTATTTACCTAAATGCTGTTATTAGACTCATTGTCATAATTGGTATTAAGATTTGTCTCCGCTACTTCTAATCAGTGCAGCTTTTAAAATCTATTGAGAATGTGATAGGTTGTTGGTGCACAACATTGACAATGTGATTATGTTCTTTTCTGTTAATAATAATATATCTATTGCATTATTTATATAGACACATTTTGGGCAGCATTGGAACACTGAGAAGGATAACAGCCAATTATTGGTGACAGTCTGCTTGGGAGAAATCAGAGCATGCATGATTAACCAACCCAATCATGTATCATTATATTAATCTGTGAAGAAAATTAAGGCAAACATCCATCTCTAAAATCATTGTCATTTGGTCATCTTTTCCTTTGTAAATCATGTTTCTGAAAATCTAAACACATCCCCCCAATCCTTCACAGTAACCTTACCATTTATTAATATTAGTATGTGTCTTTCCTTAACACGAAAACATTGATTAAAAGATGTGACCAGATAGAATAAGCGAAAGGATAATTGGAGTAGCACCGAAGCAGACTGCGGCATTTAAAATGCTTGAACTATAAAGTGAGCCCTTGCCAGCTGCCCAGGGCAAATCACTAGTCTTAATGAGCTCACGGTAAGTTCAGATTCTTGGGCAAGAGAAGACAGACAATAATGAAGAGATGCAACAGTTAAGAATGATGATGTAATTAATTGAATCCAACAACAAATCAGCGTCAAATGTGAGAGCTATCTATGGCTTCCGTTGGCAGCGATTGAACACCTTTAAAGCCACAGTAATAGTTTATTTTAGTGAAGGATGACTACCTTTTTGTCTCCATAGCTGGTGCGTTTGTCAGTGGGTTAGGAGGATCTTTGGACCCTCGTCCATCAATGAGATGGGGACAACAGCAATCGGAGGGAAAGTAAGATTATGTGCGAGGAGAACACCTTCACAGCTTACTCCTCCATGCGTTGTAATGTCCATATCATCTGTATTACTATGTTTGCAAGAAGTTAACCCCACAACTTCTGCTTCTTAGAAGTTTTTATGGCCATGTCTTAAAGTCTATTACAAACTCTGGGTATATGTATTACTCCTGTGCTAACATGGAATGCTTGTGCAAGCATTTGTGTCCATATCTGGCTTTCTATTACCTATCACAGGGCATATTCCCCAATGCGGTTTCCTCTTTGCCATTAATTGGTGGACCCAAGTGTTGCTCCGTTATAATGGAGCCGCACACCTTGACCGGATGGTACGTTTTAGTAAGATGCTAGCTCTATTATCAATCGGCCGACACCGAGAAGAGGAGTCTCTGTTGCTTAAAGTGAATGAAGGAAGATAAGTGGTTAGCATTTGAAGCGAAAAGCGAGCCATGAATATGACGAATGAACATGGAACAAACTAAGCGGAAGCAAGAAACTTGAAACGGCGCCAGCTCTTCACCAATCACCATTACGTGATCAAGCTGCCAAGACTGGAAACAAAAAACCCGAAAGGTCATGCTTAATAGTGCAAGTTTGTTTGTGAATAATGTGTAGACATGGAGAGAGTTAGTTGCCCTGGCCTTTTTCAAGGCCAGCTGGTGATGTCCAACCCTGAAGTGCTTCAGTCTTGGTTTTTTTAGAGTGGATTTGATGTGATCAGGGTGGGGACATAGAGGGGAGGGGCCATGGAATATAAACAAGTTAAACCTGCTCGGAAGTATTTTATGTTCGGTTTGATTCGGTTTGAACTCGTGCTCGTTAATTGTATACTCGAAAAATACTTGGTTTGAAATAGATAGCTCGTTGAATAACAAACATAACTTGAACTAAAAGTGTTCGAGCTTGGCTTGGTTTGAAACTTAAACTCGATGTATTCAAACTTAAAAAATACTTGGTTCGACTAGGCTTATCAATACTATTGAGGTCACATTAAACTTATATCAATATTGAAAAAAATTTTGATCGTATATGAGTCGAGTATGAGCCAAACACAAACATTTGCTCGGCTTGAAAATATATCAAGCTAAATACGAGTCAAGTCCAAACACTATAAATTTTGAATGAGCTACTTGACCCAAAATAAATCAAAGGTTTGTCAAACACTCAAACAAGCTCAAACATGTTTACAAAAAATTATGTTAAATTCAAAAATATCCCTGTTCAGCTAAGCTAGGCTAGGCTAGGCTAGGCTTGGCTTGGCTCGTTTACACCCCTAGCGAGAAAGGAGGTATCTTTTTAGCTAGTCCAAATTAAAGGTTCGTGTTTGATAATTAGTAGGCAAGTCTCCTTTCATGATTTCATCTATATTGAACAAAGACAATGGCCACTCGTGGATGTACAAACTCCAAGACATCTAAACTTCAAAAGAGTAAGATTGCGACCAACTTTTCACAAGGTTTACCCCATTAACACAAAATGAAAGCCCCCTTCCCAACCTATCTTTCAAATTTTCCTAATTAATCTGACTCCTCAACGAAGATAAAAAACAAACTCTCAAAATCTCTGTCATTTCTCAATTCATCAGACCTAAAAAATCACATATAAGAAATCACTTCTTTAATTAGACTTGTAAAATCATAATAATCCATGATCCCCCTGAACTTATTCATAAAATATAATAAAATTTCTAATTAAAATAATAAAAAGGGCACGACTAATAATTCATCATGAACCGGTAAAAGATGACATGTACTGCATCCAATGGTGAGTTCGCTGGATCAGTAGAAAACTAGAGATTCCAAATGGTACTCACTACTAAGAAAGTAATATGCATTTTGTGTATCTAACCATTTATCTCTTAACATTTTCCTGCAATGCAATGAAACTCCTATACTGGGAGACTACTTATGTAAGATTGTTCTAAGATGTGATACATCACTGTACAAATTCTAAGCCAAAACTCGTCAAAAAAATGATAAACAACCCTCTATTTAGTACATATAAGACAAGAAAAAGTTTTCAGCTAGCTATCAGCATTGTCGATACCATGAGAAACATGAACCATAACATAGACGGACGCCCCCAGAAAGAAGCAATAGATGGGACTGCCCATCCCCCACCGATGCGTGGACGAAAACTGATTGGCGACTGAGCGGTAGGGGCAGGAGCCTCGCCTGCCCCTTCCTCTGGTATGTAACAAATCCCAAATGTTGTATTTGCCTGTCAAAGAATAACTACTGATTAATTCTTCATTTAATCTTGCATCTTGTTCAAACTTGAAAACAGTGGAAATGCTAAAGTTTAGGTCTAAGCTGTAAGTTTAAAAGTATTCAGATTGTATAGAAGTGATGTGTTAGAACATCACCTAGCAATTGGCTATGTTGCTACACCCACAAACAAGTTGTCCATTTACTGAGTCCACAGCACCGGAAGCCCCTAATCCGTCACTTTTCTGAAATTTATATCATGATATACTCGTTACATGGTGTCAATGAATACCTTCAAATTTAAACACTATTGTCTGCTTAACTATGTTTGCGTGGTCTAGTATCTAAGGTAGCACCCCAAAAACTCATATGACTATACCTCGTAAAAATTCACAGCATTGTAGTTAGGCCACCGTTTTCCAGCTGCATCATAACATGTGTTCACCATGTTCCTTAATGGAGCTGAATTATCCCGGCAAGATGTTGAAAAATCAGGATTGTCTGGGAAGTAGTTTTGAACTATAAGAGATTGTTTTCGTGTTCATAAGTGGTGATTCTGCCCTTCTGGGGCAAGAACCTGCCTTCATCCCTTCTACCCACAACAGACTCTTCCGAAGCATTTATGGTTAGAACATCCCAACATGCAAAATCATATTTAATTGGATGCGGTGCCATTTGGTACATTTGTTGCACTATTATATCATCAGTAAACACATCCAGTTGCTTGTATAATATATGACGAAAGAGTCTTACATTGGCTTCCTAGAGTGTACCTCCACTGGTAGGCAATGCCCTCAGATGCCTCCTTGGAAGATATTGAAGTGAAAACCAGTAGCCGCTGGTTCTGACTTATCATGTCATCAATTCAATCCCCACCATTTTTAGGCATCTTTGAAACTGGAAACAAGTTCTTTCTACGTCCAGAAGCGTCAAACAGCTTAGTCAGGACCACTTGGAGAGGTGGCATAGTCTTCAACGAAGATAGCGATGATCTCATTTGGGTTTGCGTCCAAGAAGACTTTCATTTCTTTGAGCACATTGAGGGCAGGTTGCTGATCATTGTATCGAGATCAATAAAAAAATCAGAGCTCAAAAACATCTGAATAGAAACCTCAATTTGATACTTTGTGGTGGTTGGAGTTGAGTAAGAAACTCACAAATGCAGTGACATTGTAGCAATGACCTCCAAAAGAGTGGCACAACCATATTTCATTAAGGAAGTCATGCATATCCAGCATGAACCCTCTTACACCATTCTGCAAAGCCAAGGATTTTGTAGTTCCAAAATGGAAAAGTAAAGGCCATAAATCAAATTAATAACCTTCAAAAATCATTATTAAGAGAAGAGATTCCACATTCATTAAATGACGATGGAAACGAAGCAACAACTTGCCATCATGGTCGCATAAATTGGAATCGGAATCGGTTTTTGAGGGAGTCGGAATCGGAATTGGAATCGGTCTAAATCGGACAAGAATCGGTTCAATTGAATCGGTCCAAATTAGTTTAATCGGTCATATATAATAATTTGACAATTCATAATATAAAAATATTAAAATTAGGTATTAATATTATTTTGATATTATTCTGTGTATTATAGTTTATGATATTTTTAAATATTTTTTAAGATTTTTTAAATTATTTTGAATTAATTATTATTTTTTACTCGAGTTATAGTCGAGTCAACTTTTAATTATAAGAATGCCACCCCCGCTCTTTACCCCCCTCCGCCGCCGACGACCAGGTCAGCGGCAAGTCTCGTGGCCACTGCACTGTCGGCCGGCCACACGTCGGAGGCCTGGTTGCGAGGGCGGAGGCGATGTCGGCAGCCCGATCAGCGGCCCAGTCAACGGCCCGGTCGACAGTGATTCATGCGTTCACAAGGCCGAATCGGTCTGGCCGCACGTCGGCGGCGACGTTGCGAGAGTCAGAGGCAAGGTCGGCAGCTCAGTCGAAGGCAAGCCCGGGGTCGGGGACGCACGGCGGAGGGCGGAAACGCGGCAGAGGAGGGCGGATGAGCAGCGACGGAGTGGGCGGGTTAACGTTAGGTTTTAAAAATCAAAATTTTAATTTTACCCATGCTTAAATAATTTAATAAATATCATACATAAGGTATTTTAGTAATTTACCCACAAAACTAATTCTTCTCGATTTACCCCAATTCCAAATCAGAGTCAACTCGGTCGGAATCGGGGTGAATCGGCCGAGTTGGGCTCCGATTCCGAACCGACCGATTCGGCCCTGAAATCGGATCGGCATGCTGCCGATTCGTGCATCAGTGCTTGCCATTAGAAAAATAGCTACGGGTGGACTCCACACAACCACTCCAATAATATCATACAGGATACCAAGCTTCCCCAAAATAAGATTCTAAAGCAATATAAAATTGGTAATTATTTCAAATCACAAGGAATTAAGAACTTTGTTATCTATCTATCCATCCATTCGGACTGTTCACGAATGTCAATTTAGTGACAAAATTTTGTGCACTCTTCTGAAACGGCAATTTTAGATCGACTACTCACAACGCTTTGCTTTGCTACTATAATTTGCAAACTAGAATAACAAGAAGTGGAACAGAAACAGAGGTAGCTTGTGAATTTCGTCCTCAACGCCGGCGAGTGTGCCGGCGAGCAGATTTTCGGTGAAAAATATTATGGAGAAATAGGTTACCTGGAGCTGGCTAGTGGTGGAGTCCTGCTGGTTGGTAAGAGCAATTGGAACAACTCCGAATGCATTCTTCTCCCCATCACAGCAAACGAGTTGTGGGTCGTTAGCCAAGAATGCCGATTGAAAAGCAGTCGCTCCACCTGCAAACTCGCATCCATCCATCAAAACTTGGACGAAAGCTTCCATCTTCGTCGGAGGCAAAAAAAGAGAGAAAAACGGAAAAAGATGGCACCTCGGAAGAGGGGATGAGAGGCTGGACAAGGTGCACCTTGCCCGGCCGTTGCCACTGGCGTCGCAGTCCCAAGGTGCACCATTCATTCCACATTCCCAAGGCCAGGTAAACATATTGATTTTGAAGTAAATGAGAAAGGAATAGCTCGTATGTTGACAACCTGGAGAGCAGAAGAATGGAGGAAGAGAGGAGACGACAGCAGGAGAAGAACAGAGCAGATGGGCAGCCATGGCGGGCAGTGCAATTCCTGCTAAGAACAGTATAGACTGTTATTATAGTATAGATATAGATATGAAGAGAAAAGTGAGAAAGGAAGAAGACAAGGTGGTAATCAATCTCTTGCATGGTATGTGACGATGGTATCATAGGCTCAAAGGCCACGGTTGCACGAATCGGCAGCATGCCGATCCGATTTCGGGGCCGAATTGGTCGGCCCGGAATTGGAGCCCAACTCGGCCGATTCACTCCGATTCCGATCGAATTGGCTCCGATTCGGAATCGGGGTAAATCGGGAAAAATCAGTTTTGGTGGTAAATTACTAAAATACCCTAAATATGATATTTATTAAATTATTTAAGCATGAGTAAAATTGGAATTTTGATTTTAGAAACCTAACATTACCCCGCTCCCCCACTCTGCCGCCACTCGTCCGCCCTCCGTCGTGCGTTCCCGACTCCGGGCTCGCTTCCGACCGGCTTCCGACCGGGCTGCCGACCTTGCCTCCGTCCTCGCAACGTCGCCGCCGACGTGTGGCTGGACCGATTCGGCCCTGTGAATGCACGAATCGCCGCCGACTGGGCCTCCGACTGGGCTACAGACATCGCCTCCGCCCTCGCAACCGGGCCTCCGACGTGTGGCCGGCAGACAGTGGAGTGGCCACAAGACTCGCCAGCGGCAGGGGGTGGTATTCTCGTAATTAAAAGTTGACTCGACTCTAACTCATGTAACACCCCAAATCTAGTCCACGCTCGTGAACCGAACTGGTATGTTACAGGCCCCGGTTAGGTCAGCTAACCCGAACCTAACTCATGCGGATCCAATCTCGGCGTCTTAAGATGAAGATACAAATCGCAATGTATTGATGAATGCACAAACCCTAACATGGTACTACCTGAATGACATGCAATTCAAACACACACCAATATCAAACTCAATGAAAATTCTAAAATAAAACAGACAGAATCTCCCTTAAAAGTGCAATTCGGGTCCACCCTATCAAAACAATATATACCAATATATATGCATATATCAACAATTTTAACCATACATAATCTAATATACTGTATATTCATTATAAAACTTGGGCCACACTTCTGTTGCGCACTCTGATCACATCTCACCTCTTGTCATCATGTCATAACATCATATTTTAGCAACTAATCATGTCACATCATCATGTTTCAAGCATTTATTCACACCATATAATAATATCATAGCACAATATAAATACTCAATTGACTGACATGTGTGCAAGCGACAACAGTGCTCCTCCGTCCAACTGGCTCCTCCAACTCATAATTGTTACCTATATATAGTATAAAAACATGTCAGTAACAAGCGTTACTGGTCCGAAAAATAAAATAACTATAACAAGCTGGCTATGATAGCAAACTCTCATATGAAAGAAAACATCATATGCTCCACGTGAACACTCTGAAGGGCACTACTGAGGAGCCACTGGGCTGCAGACCCGGTAGCATCCCAATCTATCTAGTACTATGCCACTCACGGCACTTCTTTTTCAGTACTTCACGTAAAACTTTATCCTAAGCCCTCTCTTGACCTCCATATTTTTCCTGGCCTTGAGCACGAAGGCCGAGTAGTCTCAAGCAGTCGCCTTTAATACCCTTTGAACCACAAGTCTAGACATACACTGTACTAAACAGTATCCGTAAACCTCCACGTTCTTCGGGTGTGAGGAACTCAAACGCGGAGTTGTCAGGATCCCTCGGGAATGGAACAGTCCGCTGGCACTAATCCAGAGCCCACTTTGACTATCACGGCATCCGCTCATGGTACGTTCAGTCGGTTTCTCTATCTCTCGTCTCACTAAAAATGCGAAAAATTACATATATATATATATATATATATATATATATATATATATATATATATATATATATATATATATATATATATATAGGGTTGGGTAGTGTAAAACCCGTGACTCGAGTCAGGGTTTTACGTTACCGAACCAGTCGGTTCGACCGTTGGTTCGAGTCGAGTCAGTTTCATGAACCGCGTGCTGAGCCGAGGCCAGCCGTGAGTTATGAGCGATGAGAGTCAGGTGTACCTGAATATATGATGATAACGTCGAGAAGATGGTGAGAAATGAGTTATCAGAATATATGAAAGTATGCAGTATTTTTTCTTTTTATATGTTTGATCGAAGAAATAGTTTTAGGCCGAATAACGCGTTAGGACGCGTTGGATTATATTCGGGTGGGTTATTAGTTATAGAGCATGCCATTTGGATGTTGTTGTGTTTGTTTTATTTTATGGAATTTTTCCATATTTTTCTAGATTTTTTAGAATTTATTACGAACTAGTTATTATTTTGACTCGAGTAGGAATCGAGTCAATACTTAATTACGAAACTGCCATTGAGGGTAATTTTCTCCCTCCCGACACTTACCCCCTCCCAAACCCTCGTGCTCGTCGCTGCCGCCGCCGCCGACGCCGTGCTGCCGCCGATCGACGCCGCCCGCCTTGCCGTGCCGTCGCCGTGCCGCCACGACCAACCCCGGCCAGCGATCGCCTGCCAGCGCGCCGCCGCGACTCCACGAAGCCGCCTCGGCCGTCGCCACTCCGAGCCTGATTCCGCCGCCGTCCGGGCCGCGCCGTCGCCGCTGTGACCCTGACGACCACCCCCTCGCCGTCGCCGACATTTCCCCCACCATCCCGACCGCCGTCGAGGCCGGCCGCAGCCCCGATCGGAGCACACCGCCACCGCCGCCCATTTTCAACGCCGCCGCCGACGGCCATCGCCGCCTCGGCTGCTTTGTTTGACACCGCCATTGGACCAAGCTCGTCGAGCTGGTGCCGATAGACCCCCTGATTGCCCCGTCCCGAATCATTGCCGGAAAACCGCCGGAAAACCGCCGACACTCGCCGGAAAACCGCCGGAACCGCCGGAAAATTGGATTCGTGGGAAATTCGCCGGATCATCCGCCGAACGCACCTGGTCCAATCTGATCGGACTTCGGACGCCGCTAGGTGCCGAATTCGAGTTTCGAGCCACGAAACGGAAACCCTAGCCGTCGCCGATTTTCGACGACGCGAGGTATAATTTATTTTAATTTAATTATTTAAAAATATTGATTATTAGAATTGCATGCCAGGATTTGTGTGTGTGTTATAAATATATATTTAAATGTAGGTTTGATTAAGAATAGAAATATGAAATTGTTTGGTTGAGTGGTGTTAAAAATGGAGGCTAAGAAACAAATTAGGGTAACTAGGTAATGATCATGATCTAATGCAAATTAGCCTAAGTAGACTTGCTAGAATTGATATAGGTTGATGTGTGTTGATTGATGCGTGATTGTGTTGATTGTGTGTGCATGCTATAGGATGTGTGATTCATCATGCGGGCGTTAGTTTTTAGCTTGATTGTGTAGGTACGGTGTAGGAGCTCGCCGCCTAGGCGCGTGGACCCGTTTGGAGCTTCTACCAGGTCCGTTTAGGACTCGTTCTCTGATTTACGCTATTCTATTGTGTATTTGATTTATCATGTGCAGGACGAGTTAAGTGGCGTTTTATCGGATCCCACTTAACTCGGGCCATTTAGCCAACAATTTTCTGGATTAATAACCCTCGAGGATGAGATCCCTCGAGTTTGTTTTCGAACTTCAGATCCAGCTCACGTTGCCTTCGGGCCTATTGTATAAATCCCAACCCAGACCTTTATATATGTATAGTTTTCGCGTTTTCAGTGAGAGATTGAATGAGGGAAATCCGACTACCGTGCTACGCGAGCGGGCACGTGTGTGTCGATAGTGGGCTCTGGAATGGTGTGCGGGCCGTTTCATTCCCGAGGGATCCTGACAACTCCACCTTTGAGTTCCTCAAACCCGGAGAAGTGTGGAGGTTCACGGGTACTGCATTGCAGCGCATGTCTAGACTTGTGGTTTCAAAGGGTACTGAAGGCGACTGCCTGAGAGTACTCGGCCTTCGTGCTCAAGGCCAGGAGTAATATGGAAGGTGCAGAGGGCGGAAAGGAATGAGATTTGATGCGAGAAGCGATAGAGAAATGGCCGAGGCATGAGAATGTGAAAGATAGGGGGACGCTGTCGACCCGAGGGCGACGACTCCCGTATGTGCCCTGATGAGAGTTCTTGAGGAAGTATATGGTTTTCATTCAACAGGAGAGTTTGCTCTCCTGTGCCAGATTGATATTAGTTATTTTCCGGGCCGGTAACACTCGTTACTGACGGTTTTTCTATATATATGTAGGTGAGAAATGCGAGGGATGAAAGCTGTCGGGACTGCGGAGGAGCAGCACGGAACCACGCACACATGTACCTGCCGCGTGTAATCTATAATGACGGTGTGTTATTGCTACGTGAATGATAATTTTGATGTGTTTGTTTAGATAAATTGCTTGATATGAAATGAATGGATAAATGTGAATGAGTAGTGAGTTTGGAGTTCAGGCTCGGTTCAATTGAAACGAAAGAGATAATGATGAATGTTACGGTAGATTATCATGTTTTATCGTATTTTGATAAAATATTTATATACCCTTGTTGTGGATAATTTTTTATTTAAAATTTTCTTGTCGTTGCATGGTTTTGTTTTGCTTGCACATCATAGCATGCATGTAGGACTACGTTAGAACCCACGCATCCCATCCATGCATTTCATGTTTGCATCTCCATCTTGAGACACCGAGGGTAGATCCGGGTCGGCTTAACCGAACCCAGTAGATTAGCGAACGGTTCGGTCGCCGGTGACATTTCCGGGTCGGTTCACGGGTGAGCCGAAACGGGGTGTTACAGGTAGGGATTTATATAATAGGCCTGAAGGTAACTTGTGGTGGATCTTGTTTTCGAAATCATCCTCAAGGGATCTCATCCTTGAGGGATTATTAATCCAAAAACTGTTCGGTTAAATGGCCCGAGTTAAGTGGGATCCGATAAAACGCCACTTAACCCGTCCCGCAGATAATAAAATAAACATACAATAAAAAGAGCGTAAAACAGAGGCGAGTCCTAAACGGACCTGGTAGAAGCTCCAAGGGTGTCATCGCTGCTAGGCGGCGAGCTCCTACTCCGTACCTACATATCAAAACTAAATATTAACGCTCACTAACTAAATGATGCATCAAACTCAATGAACCTCAATCAACAATCAAATAATCATACGTATGAAAATAATTCTAACTGATCCTATTCATACTGATTTTACTATGTTTTTCTAAGTCACGTGGTGGTCACTTATCATGCTCAGACTAGATCTACCTCATTAAATCACATACTATTCATTCTTAATTAATTACATCATGCAATCATCATTTCATTCATAATTAAGCATTAATCACATCAATAAACTAGCCCTAGCATGTTGTGCTAACAATCATCAAGTTTAAATTATAAATTTAGAGGTAATTATACCTCACGTCAACGGCAATTGGTGACGACTAGGGTTTCGTCGCACGTCTCAAAGCTCGAATTTGGCGCTCATCAGCGTCCGAAGTTTGATCGGGATCGACTCGATGAGCTCCGCGGAAGATCTGGCGAACTCCAGTGAATCAGGTTTTTCGGCAAGTTCTAGTAGTTTTCCGGCGACTTTAGTGGTTTTTCGGCACCTCTCTGGCGGTTTTCCGGCAACAGTCGGCGGCGGCGTGTAGTGGCCGGAAAGTGGTCATGTTGGGTACCATTGGAACCGGCTTGGCGAGCCCGACGCATCAACGTCGTCAACATGGCTAATGGAGGTGACGGCTCGCCGGAAAATGCCTAAAACAGAGCGGTGGCAATGGGGGACTCGATCCAGCTTGCCTGGCCTGCGACGGCCTCCGCTCCGGTCAGGAAGGGTCACTGGATGGTCGAGGCTGCTGAGGCGACCACCTGATTGTGGTGGCGATGGTTGCCAGTGGCGGAATCGGCGACGCGATCAAAATGTAGCCGCGGTTAGGCGAGGCAATTCCGGCGTCACGACAGCCTGGCAGCGGCCGGGGCTAGTCGTGGCGGCACGACAACGCCGTGGCGGAGTTGGGCGGTGACGATCGACGGCCGGGCGGCGTCGACAGCCGCGATGGTGACGCTGCACAGGGGCGGCATCGGGGAAGGGTTTGGGCGAGTAAGAATGGGTCAAGGTGGGAAAAATTGGGTGGCAATATTGTAAATAATACTTGACTCGTGTCGAGCTCAAGTCAAGAATAATAACTAAGTCGTAGAAAATCCTAAAAAACCCCTAAAAAATCGAGAAAAATCCCGTAAAATCAAATAAACAACAGAACATTATAATGATACAGAACTATCAACCCACCCAGCTACCCGTAATGCGTCCTAACGCAGTAAACGGCCTAAAACTAATTTTACGATCCACTATATATAAAAAAACAACTGGCATACTCTTATATATTTTGATAACTCATTTCTGTTGTATTCATGACATTATCATCATATACTTGAGTACGCATGCCCTCATAGCTCGTACACGCGACTAGCGTTGGCTTAGTACATATGTTCTGAAACTGACTCAACTCAAAAATAACGGTCGAACCGACCGGTTCTGAATATAAAACCCTGACTCGAATCATGGGTTTTACAACTCGAGTCAAAATTAATAATTAATTCTAAATAATTTTAAAAAATCTTAAAAAATATTTAAAAATATCATAAACTATAATACACATAATAATATCAAAATAACATCAATACCTAATTTTAATATATTTATATTATGAATTGTCAAATTATTATATATGACCGATTAAACTAATTTGGACCGATTCAATTGAACCGATTCATGTCTCATTTAGACCGAATCCGATTCCGATTTTGACTCCCTAAAAACCAATTCTGATTCCGATTCCGATTTATGCGACCATGTCGAAGGCTTTGAGAAGAACATAGAAGGGAGAGGAAGAAGAAAGAAAAGGATTAGTAAAATAGTAAATGCCAATTAGAAGACTAATTATGGATTTAAGCTACCACCTAATCTATGCGAAAACGCTAATTAAATTTTGTCTCCACGCCCGCATTTACATTTTGCCACCGATGGTAACTAATTTCGGTCAGAGAGATTTGGGAAAATAAATTTAACACTGTATCAAGTTTATATATTTAGCATAAAAATATTATGTATTTTTATTTTATTTTTAGCTTTTTAATCCCACCTTTTCTAGTCTCCCATGGCAAGTTGCTCATTGGCAACCATCTTATGTCTTTACTTTCTTAATGAGATTCCAATTTCCAATATGGTGATATAAAAGAAGTCCAATAGCCCTTTCTTCACAGGAAATATATAGAGAAAATATCATTATTACTCTCATAATAAAAAAATACCCTTTCAAAAAACAAACAAAAAGTTCTAAATTATGTAAAAAACTCAATTATGTTGAAATTTATCAATTTCTTTAGAATTTATAATTTGAGTAGAGTTATACGTAAATACTTTTCTAACAATAAACAATATTAATAAAATTCTTATATTAAATAAGTATTATTCTACCCGTATAACAAAAACAACCACAACGAAAAACAAATGCTAAAATAGATACGAGGGACAAAATACAAATATCTTAATGTAAAGGATTTGAAACTGACCAATTTCATTAATAGCTATCAAAGACGGCCCATTGTTCAAAACACATCATGCACAATTTATCAACGTACTTGTTTCACATAAAACGAAGAAATCTATTTCAACAAACAATACAAATTAAGTCTCTTTCTAAGTATTCACCTCTTTCTAAGTATTCACATACAACGAAGAAACCCGGTTATCCTTACAATACAAGGCCTGAGAACTCACTTGCACGAAATTATATCTTTTATCGTATATTAATTAGGTTTCGTCGTAAAACCTAATTGGCAAAACCCGAGAAACTGACTTATACAAAATTATATCTTCCATCGTATGTTAATTAGGTTTTGTGCACCCAGTTGGTTTACTTTAGGTAGAGCTTGCCAATGGTGTTGAAAAGGAGCTTGAATCCGAAGCTGTCGTGGTTGGGGCCATCAAACGATATGATACTTGCAAAGTCGCTCCCATTGGACATAGTTGCCACTAAAGAAGAAGAAAGAAAAGAAAGGAGGCAAAAGAGCAAAGTGGTGGAGATGTGGAGGAAGGAAGAGGTTGCCGCCATTGAAGTAAAGGAAGAAGACAACAATCAAGAAGAGAGGAAATGGAGGACCTTGATAGGATGTAAGTATGCTTGATAGTAATTGGGTTTCATAACGTAAGGCCAAGTAGGTATTTGGATTATTGAACGCGCCTGCAAATGTGTTTTTCGTATTCTTCCTATTGGGTTTCACAGCGTGAAGGCAATCGAATACTTGAGTTAACAAAGTGCATGATTGAAAGTGTGTTTTCTTATTCTTCCAACTTGGTTTCACAACAGATACCAACCGAGTACTTGCACTAACTAAGTCATGATTTGTAAGTGTGTGTTTTTCCCTAACATTGGGTCTGTAAGTGTGTTTTACATGTTATGTCATGTTGTATGGTCAACATAGATTTTTTTATGTATGTGATTCTTCAGTTAAAATTTTTTGTTTATTGAAATGGTTAGTGGAATTCAGATGGACTCCACATAGACTAATCAAAATAGAGCATAGTTGGGGGGCAATTTGGGCGGAAATAAATGGGGTGTGACAAAAAATTTTCCATTAGATACATTGTAGGAACTTGTGGCCAATGAATTTCCGATTAAAGGGTGTTATTATTAATAACAATTAATGTTACCTCTTTTTCATAAGACGAATGAATACGAAATAAAGAAAGACCCGAGTATTAATACGGTAAAATTTGAGCTTTATCTATTCTTGAGGAGTGCTGATTGACGATCGAGATATAGCTCAAAGGTAGCAACCAAATGTTTGTGAAAATATTATATTTTCACTCAATTTCTTGCACTTTTGGATAATATTTCATATTCTTGAACATTTCTTTTTTTTCTTCTTTTTTTTTGAAAGAATGTGATTTTAGTTGCCATTCGATCGGCGATGAAGATGACTGCCGAGACGGAGGCCAAGTTGTTAACCCAAATGAAAGAGTATGGGTTTGGTTGTGTCACCCTTTCTTGCCAATCTGATGGGTTCGGGTCAGGTAAATCCTAACAAGGCATGGACCTCTCAAAATAAATAAATAAATAAATAAATAAAATAGCTAGGCAGTGACAAAGGACCTTAGCCTGATCTATGATGCCCGATCGAAGTATGCTTGAGCTTCTCTGTGATTCACTTCACCAAATTACAAATTCAAATGATCGCCAGAATTTATATTTTTTAACGTCCACCAGGTATTCTTCATCTATTTACACTGATTAGTATTCATCTCATGATCTCAATTATTCATCTTTCATATCTTTTTTCAATAGGACAACTTAATCCTTCTCGATCCGGCCCTTTGGAGCAGCGTTGGTTAAATCGGCCGCGTTCTGTTCTCAAATTTGGGTAAATTATTAAAATACTTTTCATATTATATTAAATAAATTATTTATGCATGGGTAAAATGAAAATTAAAAATTTACAATTATGAAAATGTCTCTTTCTCCCTCCGCCGTTGTTGCCCCTTCACTCCGACGGGGGATGGGTCGGGACTCGGGGCCGGCAGAGTGAGGCCAGGCGGTGTGGGGCCGGCAGAGTGAGGCAGGGAGTTGGCGGTGGGGGTGAAGGAGTAAGGTCGGGGGTGGTATTCTCGTAATCAAAAGTTGACTTGAGTCCGACTCGAGTAAAAAATATCAATTAATTCTAAATAATTAAAAAACAAATCTAAAAAAATATTAAAAAATATCATAAACTATAATACACACAATAATATTAAAATAACATTAATACCTAATTTTTATATATTTATATTATGAATTGTCAAATTATTATATATACCGATTAGACCAATTTGGCCCAATTCAACTGAACCAATTCCTATTTGATTTAGACCGATTCCGATTCCGAATCCAACTCCTTCAAAAATCGATTCTAATTTCGATTCTAATTCATGCAATCATGCTTTGGAGCAGCAACGGAGTAGTATATAGAAACAACAATATATGAGAATGTAGAAAATCACATGGGTCGGTGGGAGATTTGGTGTCGGGGAGGAGGAGGGGAGACACAGGGGTTGGGAGGAGTTTCGCCGACGGGGGTGGTGGGGCAAGCGACGTGGGATGGGGGAGCGAGTTGACCGGGGTAGATCACGCATTGGTAAAAAATAACGGGTGGCATTCTCGTAATTAAAAGTTAACTTGATTTATACTCGTATTAAAAAATAATAACTAATTTCAAATAATACAAAAAATTTTCTTTAAAAATATAGAAAAATATCATAAAATATAATACACATTGTAATATAAAAATAATATCAAAATGATATGTTCTATAATTAATAACCCACCAATTTTAACTAAGTTAAAATTTTTATATATGACCGATTTAGACCGATTCAACTAAACCGATTTAGACTGATTCGATCCGATTCAGTGACTCCTTCGGAAACCGATTCAGACCACGATTCTGATTTTTGTAACTATGATTTCAACCTAAATATGGTAAGCATTTGCGATAGGGCTTACTCTTCTAATTCAACTTACTAAATTCTTCTGAGTGGCCGTTCTTTCGAACCATCTTATGATCATTTGTCACGAATAAATTAATCATTCTTGTTCCGCCAGTTAATATGTTTAAGCATATTTATCAATACTTCATTTGCACAAATGCATTTGAAAATTGATATTCTTTTTGGTTTTTTTCTCCCACAAACCAATACAATAGTATATTTGTAATTTTACTTTTTCGTTTTTGAAGGGGTACGTTTGTAACATTGAGAGAGACATACAATTGAGAGAGACATACAAGCATAATAATCATAGTCTCTCTTATTACAAAAACTATCTTAGGGAATAAAAACTTTTCTTTAACATATATACAAGTCCTCAACCTCATTCACGATCAAGATGAGACTAACTCAATAATCTCCCTTAGAGACATCGGGCTGAGTATTACACTTGAATAGTATCATAATTTGTTAAATTCCCCTTAAATCTTAAGACATAGCCCATAAAAATAATTCCACTATTAGTGTGGGAAAATATCCAAGCCAACCATTGCTTGATTCAACTTGAGGGCCAATAAGTGACTTGAAAGAAGCCTGGAAAATTAATGCCCTAAATTCTCATTTAGATGGTCTTTTGAATCCTACCCCACCCCCACCCCCCCCCTCCAACCCCACCCTACCCATCCCACCCCACCCCACCTATAGGCCAGAGGTTGGCTTTGCTGCCAAATGCGGTTGCCCCAGCTACACCTAGCTGTGGGTTGCCGACTTTGGCTGCCCCCAGCCAGATGTGGCCGGAGGGCTGCCAAGTTTGGCCGACTAGATCCTATCACATGTTATCGGACCTCACCGGGTGCAGCCATGTCCAACCGGCTGTGTCATGATCTAATCGTTGGATTAGGCCAAACACGACCGGCCATATTTGACCAGACCTAGCTGCCCTTTGATGGGGTACCATCCACAATCCAAGAGGGCATTGATTTTTTTGGAAGAAAATATTTGGGCCATCCTTAAAATCGAAAAGGCAAGATTAATAACTTGGAGTGAACTAAGTAGGGCGGGCAGCACACTTAGCTTTTTAATCCTTTAAAATAGCGAAGTAATCCAATTGCTGAAGGGAAGTAAGCCAGCCATCACATGGCTAACTTTTCTCGTGAAATTTTATAAATGGATAAAATCAAATGGCCTTCCTCCACATGAAAATATGTTTTAGATAAAAAAACATAAAAAAGGAATAAATGTTTCTTGATGTGGATCTCAAATCTCTACGTGGTAGAAGTACATACGCCCAAACTAAAATCTAGAAACTGTACGAATGTGTAAGTTGCTTGGGCTGCACTTCTTTTAGATCCCGAAAAATGCAATTTGGTATAGCAGGTTCATGCTATGAAAGAATAATCATGTTCAAATTATTCTTTATAGCAAACAAGTCGATTTTTTCCAAGTGTGGCAGTTGAGCCGGGCACGGCTCAGCTTGTGAGGGGAAGACTGGGCTCGTCTTGGCAAGCTCGGCTCGCCACCTCGAGCAGAGCTCAAGCCGAGCTTTTAGCATTTTTCTGCATTTTTTAAATAAATTAAATCAAATTATTATATTTACTAATTTTATTTCATACAAATAAAATATGTAAGGCTGTAAATAGCTCGAACTAATATTATTTATTGATTATAGAAATAAAAAAATTGGATAAAATTGAAACATAATAATATAAGTAGATCCGGCACCGACAAACCTACGTACAATCATATACAATTTAATCCATAAATATAAAATCTACAACATTATACATACATCACCTGTAATTGAATAACTATAATAATATTATTCTATCTCATCTTCGGTTATTGAAAAGTAAGTAAAATCTTCAGCAACTTTTTTGTAACGGGAAATTGCGCTAATCTTTGTTCCTAATGATGTCAACTATCAATTGCATTCAGAGCCATTCTACTTCAATTTTTGCTTATAACCGGACTATTCTTACTAAATAACCACTACGGTGTCATGAGCAGTGTGTGCAAATATTTGGCCATGACACTATGAATTGGGAATGTACTTGAATTTGCTTTCTACTAACCTAAGAAATCAACGTCGTCCTTTGCCTCTAGGCAAAAGAACACTCGATTAATAGTGTGACATTTCAAGTTGTTTGTACTAGTCTCGGTCTCTTCTTTTGATCCCATATCGATTTGAAAGGATCGACACCCGAACTTGAAACACCTATATAAATTGAACAACCTAAATTCCTAAAATAACTTTATCTTTGGTCATAGGCCCCACACATATGTTCGAAATCATCTCTAACATCTTTCTCCTTAATTACATTATTATCATTTCATTAATGCACATATTCTTATAATATTGATGCATACAAAATAGAACACATTTAAGTTTCTATCTAGGGTTCACACTCAACGCCACGAAGGAAGCATAGGTAATATTTACCAATATTGTCTAAATTTTACCTCCATACTTACAATAAATACATCCAACAATTCATGTTCTCTATATTTTGTAAACTGTGCAGTTCTTTTTAGTATAAAATAAAGAAATAAATAAGAAGTGTAATAATAAGACCCACAAAGTGTATCCCTTCTCAATATTACGATTAATATAATATTCAAATATTAAAAAAATTCTCAAAAAATTATATTTTAATATTGTTTATTTTGCAATTGCAATGAAGTTTGTTTTTTACTGTTTTTTTTTTTTGTTTGCTATTATTTTAGTAAATTTTTAAAACGGTTAACAAAGATGACACCGCATAGAATGAATATTAAAAAACACCCTAAAGGGGATGCACCAGCCATGTGGCACCGCATCGACCCGTCCGACGTACACACCTCCAAAAGTCGTTCTTAATTAGTAGCTTACCACCAATAAGTTCTTTGGTTGATTCACTGGCTCGTAAAAGATCATTAGTTTGTTTCCGAAAAATTGAATTTAATATCAGCTGTTTTCCGCTTTTTCCCATTCTAATCTATAATTAGCCAAACGAATATGCCATACAAGCATGATCAGTAATAAGCCAATAAATACACAAGCACTGAGGAAAACTGGCGCATGTAGCAATATTGCAGTGTATGAAATATAACATGACTACTAACTTTTACCTGCGCTCTTCAGGTTCTTTATTAAGTATTCTACACACTTCATAAAACAAAATCCCAACGTTATAATTAGACTACGCAAGCATAAATCTAACTCTGAACCTCGACAGATAACGCAAACGACTTTACCCGTTTTATATTGCTTGTGTTACATGCATAATAGAGGTATAATCTCGAAAAACATGAGATTGCTGTCATTTCTTAAAACCAAATTTCGACATGGGTGATAATGCAAAGGAAAACTAAATAGAAAATAAGATACAAGAGCAGCAAACGCACGTACACCACGGGCCTGCCACTTTCTGGGCTTTGACCAGGAGCACAAGATGTAGTTTAAGGACACTGAGTTTTCATATTTACACTCGACATTCCAGACATGCGTTGAGCACCCCAAAATTATTTCCACCTTAGAAAGCATTAAACGCAAGATCCTTTGATCCGAAGAGAAGCAAACCCTTCTGAAACAAGCTGTTTCACCTTCTATTTCACTTAAGCAGCAATAAATACACAAATAACATGAATTCCCACTCAGTACATCGGGTAGTGGTGGTTAAGCCTGCACCAGAAACTGGAACAACGGACATTATTTAGAAAGTAGATATTCAAGTGTTCAACCAGAGGCAAGAAGAAAAACATGTTATCTTATATTCTAAGGGAAGTCCATAGCTTTTACGCTCAAGTTTGACAAATTCTGAGGAGCCTTTGCTGGCTTATCTAAGTTTATTTGAGATACAGCCAAACACATGTATCTGTGAACCTACTAGATTGCCCTGCAGATGGACTAACTCCAAACATCCTTATTCATTCATTATCACAATTAAAGGTTGTCAGTGGAAGTTACAGAAATGGCCAATTTTCGGGAAGCAAACAAGGTGGAATGCATGAGACCATCTGTCAAGTGTCAACGATCCTTGCACTAGTAGGCCAATTGTTGTTTTATACCAATCTTCTTAAACACAGTAACGAGTTTTCCTCTAGCAGGCCGTGATAAAAAAGAAAAGATTGAGTTATATATAATAATAGCATTTCCTCCCCAGGTTCCCTCTCCATCTTCGATTGATAGTACACTAGCTACAAGAAAAAATGGAACATTGGTACACACTTTGGAAAGCTATAGTAGGAGATGATTTTGTGGACATTCCAGCTGTGGGATCTCTGGTGTACTATTTACCAAATGTTCATGTGCTTCAGGCTCGAGGTAATGTGCAAATTTGGCCTCCACCTTTGCTATGCGAAGTGAAGTCCGTAGAGCTGTTAGCAAGGCCAAGTTACGAGGCGTATGCTCATTTCAACCTCGCGGCGGCGGCGAGGGAGACCAACGAAAAGCAGTGGATCAAGGTGGTTATGTTCATTGTTCTATGGACCCGGGACCTTTCAGGAAAGTCCTGACTCAGACTGATGGTACCGGTGGTCATTGCAGTCTCCTCAAACAGACAACCGATGCACCCGCCTCGTAACCCAGTGGTAGGCTATTTCATGAGACAGCGCCACCCTGTTCAATTTAACTACGGGAATAGGAGGCTAATGGCTGGTTGGGCGCACTTTCGGGTTAGGTTACACTTCAAAGATGGAGATTCTTTGATCTTCACAAGCATCAACGGTGTATTAGCCATTGGGCTTTGTCGGGCGGCTCCATATAGAGTGGATCAGCTTGGACGGGATTTCACTTTCGATGTGGACTACTACCCACAAGCAGGCCGTCCTTGTGTTATTAGTTTGCACCAGCTCCGGAATCAGAATCCGAATCAGAATTGTTAACTCTATATTTATCTGCCTTGATCAACATCACCTGTTTTCCACTTTTTTCCATTCTAATCTATAATCAGCCAAATGAATATGCCATTCAAGCATGATCAGTAATAAGCCAATGAATACACAAGCACTGAGGAAAACTGGCGCATGTAGCAATATTGCAGTGTATGAAATATAACAAGACTACTAACTTTTACCTGCGCTCTTCAGGTTCTTTATTAAGTATTCTACACATTCATAAAACAGAATCCCAACATTATAATTAGACTACGCAAGCATAAATCTAACTCTGAACCTCGACAGATAACGCAAACGTCTTTACCCGTTTTATATTGCTTGTGTTACATGCATGATAGAGGTAGAGTGGAATAATCTCGAAAAACATGAGATAGCTGTCATTTCTTAAAACCTAATTTCAACGTGGGAGACAATGCAAAGGAAAGCTAATAGACAATAAAATAAAAGAGCAGCAAACACACGTACACAACGGGCCTGCCACTTTCTTGGCTTTGACCAGGATCACAAGATGTAGTTTAAGGACATCGAGTTTTCATATTTACACTCGACATTCCAGAGTTGAACACCCCAAAATTATTTCCTCCTTAGAAGAGCTGGTCTTTGAAAGCATTAAACGCAAAATCCATTGATTCGAAGAGAAGCAAACCCTTCTATGGGCTGGTTTGGCTGCCAGATCCATCTCGGCCGGCATCCTGCTCTCGAGGGGCTGCAACTATGGATATGGCAAGGAAGCTAGCTCGGGCTATGGTTTCTCAGCGGAGGTTCGAGTGCAATGTAGCTCTCCTTGTCGTAGGAATGGAGAGCTGGACTCAGAAAGAGCGAGAGGAAGTCTCGCCCGCTAGCAATTGCACTGGAGAATGTATTTCACTTAAGGCAGCAATAAATACACAAATAACATCAATGCCCACTCAGTACATCGGGTAGTAGTGGTTAAGCCTGCACCAGAAACTGAAACAACAGACGTTATTTAGAAAGTAGATATTCAAGTGTTCAACCAGAGGCAAGAAGAAAAACATGTTCTCTAATATTCTAAGGGAAGTCCATAGCTTTTAAGCTTCAGTTTGACAAATTCTGACGAGCCTTACTTTCCTATTTTGGAAGAGATACAGTCAAACACATGTTCTGTGAACCTACTAGATTGCCGTGCAGGTAGACTACCATTAGCTCCGAACATCCGTGTTCATTCATTATCGCATTTGAAGGTTGTCAGTGGAAGTTACAGAAATGGCCTATTTTCGAGAAGCAAACAGGGTGGCATGCATGGGACATTTTAAGTGTCAACGATCCTTGCACTAGTAGGCCAATTGTTGTTTCTATACCAATCTTCTTAAACACATTTTAAGTGCCAAACACATGATAGTTTAAGCCACCAGGGAACTTCAAAACTTGTAAAAATGACGAGTCGAGTGAAGAGTTGATTGATATATAACCAGTGAATGAAACGAGGTCCTTTTCCTAAAGGCCAAACCCCAAAGACCACAGTCGTCATATTCAATCCAGCAACAGGTTCCAAAGAAACAACAAGCATCTGATCAGTTAAAAGTCATGTGAGAATCATATATGGGGAATAGAAGACCAATGGACGTGATTAACTGACCATCGCATTTTGGAGCTTGGATTTCTTCTAAAATGTCTCTCTCTAGCTTCAATATATTCTCCTTCAGAAGAGGACTGGCTTTTGTAGTCTAAAAGATGCTACAATATCAGCTGAAGCATAAAACATAGCTGGTAAGAATCCTAAGAGTAATCAATTCAAAAGTCGATATCCACAATCCATACCAAGGCGGTTCCCCAATCCTAAAAACCAAATACAAAAAGTAATGCTAAACAGACAGACTTATTGCCTTCAAAATCACAAAACACAACTGGACCTCCTTTAGGAAACAGAAGTTATGGCAGGTATCTACCTACACGTCAAATAAACCATATCATTCTGTAATTTGCCAATTTTCTCATGAGTGCCTTAAAAGGAAATGTCTTTGACGCAAGCCAATGATTCTAGAAATACAGCCATCAAACCATAATGCTAGAAATAACATTCGAGTCATACATAACTCTCGACCACGTACACACACACAATGCTATGAATAATGCAGCCAATTTCAACCTATACTAGAACGATTTTAAACGATATCATTGAGCTCCAAATCTAACAGAATTGTTCACAGCTACTTTTCTAACTGTAAATAATATTAAAAAAATTCTTATATTAAATAAGTACTATTCTACCCGTATAACTATTGTACTGAAATAGATGAGAGGGACAAAATACAGATACCTTAATGTAAGCGATTTGAAACTAGCCAATGTCATTAATAGCTATCAAAGACTACCCATTGTTCAAAACATATCGTGCACAACTTATCAACGTACTTCGTTTCCTTCATAAGAACTATATACGGAATATATTTAGCCATGCTACATTTTGGTGCCCTAAGTGTACCCTACTTTCATTGGTGGAGTCTATCTTGATTCCACTAACTATTTCAACAAATAATACAAATTAACTCTGTTTCTAAGTATTCACATATAATGAAGAAACGTGGTTAGCCTTAGAATACGAGACCTGATTGACAGAACATAAAAACGAACTTACGGTCAGAAGCCCGATTGGTGCCCGTCGGGAAACCTAGTTAGCAAAACCTGAGACGTCACTTGCACGAAATTATATCTTCCATCATATATTAATTAAGTTTTGTCGTGGAACCTAATTGGCAAAACCCGAGAAACTCACTTGAACTATTTCATCATATGTTAATTAGGTTTTGTACACCCAGTTGGTCTACTTTACGTAGAGCTTGCCAATGGTGTTGTAAAGGGGCTTGAAGTCGAACTTGTAGTGGTTGGGGCTATCAGATGATATGATACTTGCAAAGTCCCTCCCTTTGGACATAGTTGCCACTAAAGAAGAAGAAAGAAAAGAAAGGTGAAAGAGCCAAGTGGTTGAGATGGGGAGGAAGAAGAGGTTGCCGCCATTGAAGTAACGGAAGAAGACAACAATCAAGAAGAGAGGAAAGGGAGGAGGGCCTTGATGGGATGTAAGTATGCTTTCATATGATGGGATATATAATTTTGAGTAAGTGGATTTTTCGGGTTCTAGTAATTGGGTTTCATAACGTAAGGCCAAGTAGGTATTTGGATTAATGAACGCGCCTATAAATGTGTTTTTCGTATTCTGCCTACAGGGTTTCACAGCATGAAGGCAATCGAGTACTTGAGTTAACAAAGTGCATGATTGAATGTGTGTTTTCTTATTCTACCAACTTGGTTTTACAACAGAGACCAACCGAGTACTTGCACTAAGTCATGATTTGTAAGTGTGTTTTTTTCTAACATTGGATCTGAAAGTGTGTTTTTTTCTGACATTGGATCTGTAAGTGTGTTTCTTTTCTAACATTCTAACATTGGGTCTGTAAGTGTGTTTTACATGTTATGTAATGTAACCGAGATTTTTTATGTATGTGATTCTTCAGTTAAAATTTTTTGTTTATTGAAATGGTTAGTGGAATTCAGATGGACTCCACATAGACTAATCAAAATAGAGCATAGTTGGGGGGCAATTTGGGCGGAAATAAATGGGGTGTGACTAAAAATTTTCCATTAGATACATTGTAGGAACTTGTGGCCAATGAATTTCCGATTAAAGGGTGTTATTATTAATAACAATTAATGTTACCTCTTTTTCATAAGACGAATGAATACGAAATAAAGAAAGACGCGAGTATTAATATGGTAAAATTGGAGCTTTATCTATTCTGGAGGAGTGCTGATTGACGATCGAGATATAGCTCAAAGGTAGCAACCTAATGTTTGTGAAAGTATTATATTTTCACTCATAATATTTCATATTCTTGTACTTTTTCTTCTTTTTTCTTTTTCTTTTTGAAAGAACAGTGATAGATACACAAGGCGGGTGCATCTGTGATTTTAGTTGCCATTCGAACGGCGATGAAGATGACTGAGATGGAGGCCAACTTGTTAACCCAAATGAAAGAGTATGGGTTTGGCTGTGTCACCCTTTCTTGCCAATCTGATGGGTTGGGTTGGGTCAGGTAAATTCTTAGAGTGGCCGTTCTTCTAATTCTACTTACTAAATTCTTAGAGTGGCCGTTCTTTCGAACCATCTTATGATCATTTGTCACAAATAAATTAATCATTCTTGTTCCCCAAGTTAATATGTTTAAGCATATTTATTAATACTTCATTCGCACAAATGCATTTGAAAAAAGATACTCTTTTTGGTTTTTCTCCCACAAACCAATACAATAGTATATTCATAATATTACTTTTTGGTTATTAAAGGGGTACGTTTGGAACATTGATGATGGCTATATATATATATTGGGAGTGGGAGACATACATGCATAATAATCATAATTTCTCTTAATCAAAAAACTATCGAAAGGAATAAAAATTTCTCTTTAACATATATACAAGTCTCCAACCTCATTTACAATCAAGATAAAACTCAATGATCTCCTTTGCAGACATCGGGTGAGTATTGCACCTGAGCACTATCATCGTTTGATATATTCTCCTTAAATCTTAAGATATAGCCCGTGTGGGCCCAAAAATGACTTGAAACAAGCCGGGGAAAAATTGCCCCAAAATAAATATTGAGTACCTACTTTTTAATTGAGATGTGCCTATGCACTACCCTATCATGCAGCACCACATGGTGGGTGCATCCCCCTTGGCTTGTTTTTTAATGTCCATACTACGTGGTGTTATGTTTGCTAACTGTTTTAAAATTTTACTAAAATAATAGCAAACAAAAAAAGAAAAACAGTAAAAAAAACAAACTTCATTGCAATTGCAAAATAAATAATATTAAAATATAATTTTTGAGAATTTTTTTGAATATTTGAATATTATTTTAATCGTGCATTTGGGTATTCCTTCTATCTGCAGTTGTGATCATTCCTAGATAATTTTCAAATATATTAGAAGAGGAATAATCAGGTAATGGTATTGATCAAGGCAGATAAATAAAGAGTTATAAATTCTGATTATGATTCCGGAGCTGGTTCAAACTAATAACACAAGGACGGCCCGGTTGTGGGAAAGTGAAATCCGGTCCAAGCAAATGTGTAATTATAGCTTGTTGAATGCTCATAGGATCCACTCTGCATGGAGCCACCCCACGAAGACCAATGGCTAATACACCGTTGAACCTCGTGAAGATCAGGGAATATCCGTCCTTGAAGTGTGCCCAACCAGCCATTAGCCACCGATTCCAGTAGTTAAATTGAACAGGGTGGCACTCTCTCGTGAAAAAGCCTACCACTGGGTTATGGGGTCGGGAAAAGAGTGCATCGGTTGTCTGTTTGAGAAGACTGTAATGACCATACGATCAGTTTGAACCAGGGCTTCCCTGAAAGTCGGGCCCGGGTCCGTAGAAAAATGAACATAGCCACCTTGATCCGCTGCTTCTAGTTGATCTCCCTCATTTGCCGCCGCCGCGAGGTCGAAATGAGCATACACCTCATAACTTGGCCTTGCTAACAGCTCTACAGACTTCACTTCGCATAGGAAAGGTGGAGACCAAATTTGCACATTACCTCGAGCCTGAAGCACATATACATTTGGTAAATAGTAGACCAGACATCCCACAGCTGGAACGTTTGTGGGATCTCTGGTCTACTATTTACCAAATGTAACATGTGCTTCAGGCTCGAGGTAACGTACAAATTTGGTCTCCCCTTTGCTATGCGAAGTGAAGTCCGTAGAACTTTTAGTTACGAGGTGGCGGATCAAGGTGGCTATGTTCATTTTTCTATGGACCCGGGACCGACTTTTAGGAAAGTCCTGGTCAGAGTGATCCGTACCGGTGGTCATTGCAGTCACCTCGAAGAGACAACCGATGCACTCTCCTCCCCGCCCCATGACTCATGACCCAGTGGTAGGCTATTTCATGAGAGTGCGCCACCTTGTTCAATGTAACCACGGGAATGGGAAGTTAATGGCTGGTTGGGCACCACTTCAAAAGACGGAGATTCTCTGGTTTTCACTAGCATCAACGGTGTATTAGCCACGGGGCTTCGTGGGGCGGCTCCATGTAAAGTGGATCTTGTGAGCATTCAACACGCTATAATTACACATTTGCTGGGACCGGATTTCACTTTAGATGTGGACTAACTACTGCCCACGAGCGGCCGGCTCTGTGTTATTAGTTTGCACCAGTTTGGGAGAATTGGAATCGAAATCGAAATCGAATCAAAAGTTAAGTTATAATTCTTTATTTATCTGCCTTGATCAATACAATTACCTGATTTATTCATCTTATAATGTATTAGAATATTATCTTAGGAATGCTCGCAACTGTGATAAAAGCAATGCTCAACTTCACGATTAATATAATATTCAAATATTCAAAATAAAAATTCTGAAAAAAATATTTTTTAATATTGTTTATTTGGCAATTGAAATGAAGTTCGTTTTTTTACTGTTTTTCTTCTTTTTTGTTTGCTATTATGCTAGTAAATTGTTTTTTTACTATTTTTCTTCTTTTTTTTGTTTGCTATTATGCTAGTAAAATTTTAAAACGGTTAGCGAACATGACACCAAGTAGTATGGGCATTAAATAACACCCTAGAGGGGATGCACCTACCATGTGGCGCCACATGGTAGGGTTGAGCGTAGGCTCATCTCAAATATAACTTAGGTACCCAATATTGATTTTTTTATTATTGGTAAAGAGAAATTAGTACACGTAGAAAGATCAAATTTTATGAAGAGTTTCTAAATTAAGTGAACAAAATAAAAACAACAAATAATCAAAATTACCAAACCCAAAAATTTGAGATTTCTCACAATGTAAATACTATACAAGAAACTCAATTTCACTTGAACCAAGTGCTCACAAAATAATTGTATATATGAACTACAATTATTATTCTTGTAGGACGTTGAAATTCTTGACATTTAATTATACATCTTTCATGTCTAATTAACTATCTTGAAAATAAATTAATTTCAAATATCTATATTTTGGGTCTAATCTCCACTAATTTCATTCTTAGATAAATGAAGTTCTACGAGTTCGCTACACTAAACTCTCTTATTTTGACATTCATCTCTAAAAAATAAAATGATACAATTCAAACACATGAAAAAATGGTCTTTTCCTTTTTTCTTTCTTTTCGACCAACAGACCATCTGCTACAATTGTAACAAGCGGAATCTCTTACCTTGAAGCAAGCGTCGACCCATCCAACGTACGCACCTCCAATCCTCGTTCTTAATTAGTAGCTTACCACCAATAAATTCTTTGGTTGATTCACTGGCTCGTAAAAGATCATTAGTTTGTTTCCAAAAAATTGAATTTAACATCACCTGTTTTCCGCTTTTTTCCCATTCTAATCTATAATCAGCCAAACGAATATGCCATACAAGCATGATCAGTAATAAGCCAATAAATACACAAGCACTGAGGAAAACTGGTGCATGTAGCAATATTGCAGACATGAACTACTAACTTTTACCTGCTATTCTTTATTAATTATTCTACACTCTTTATAAAATAGAATCCCAACATTATAATTAGACTACGCAAGCATAAATCTACCTCTGAACCTCGACAGATAACGCAAACGACTTTACACGTTTTATATTGCTTGTGTTACATGCATAATAGAGGCAGAGTGGAATAATCTCGAAAAACATGAGATTGCTGTCATTTCTTACAACCAAATTTCGACATGGGTGATTATGCAAAGGAAATCTAAATAGAAAATAAGATAAAAGAGCAGCAAACACACGTACACCACGGGCCTGCCACTTTCTGGGCTTTGACCAGGAGCACAAGATGTAGTTTTAAGGACATCGAGTTTTCATATTTACACTCGACATTCCAAACATGAGTTGAGCACCCCAAAATTATTTCCACCTTAGAAGAGCTGATCATTTAAAGCATCAAACGCAAGATCCTTTGATCCGAAGAGAAGCAAACCCTTCTGAAACGAGCTGTTTCACCTTCTATTTCACTTAAGGCAGCAATAAATACACAACTAACATAAATGCCCACTCAGTACATCGGGTAGTAGTGGTTAAGCCTGCACCAGAAACTGAAACAACGGACATTATTTAGAAAGTAGATATGCAAGTGTTCAACCAGAGGCAAGAAGAAAAGCATGCTATCTAATATTCTAAGGGAAGTCCATGGCTTTTAAGCTTAAGTTTGACAAATTCTGAGGAGCCTTACTTTGCTATTTTGGAATATATAAGCTTATCTAGGTTTATTTGAGATACAGTCAAACACATGAATCTATGAACCTACTAGATTGCCCTGCAGATAGACTACCATTAACTCCAAACATCCTTACTCATTCATTATCACAATCAAAGGTTGTACAGAAATGGCCTATTTTCAAGAAGCATGGACAGGGTGGAATGCATGAGACCATCTCTCAAGTGTCAACGACCCTTGCACTAGTAGGCCAATTGTTGTTTCTATACCAATCTTCTTAAACACAGTAACGAGTTTTAAATCCCATCTCCCAAACTAACAATCGTGTGGAGCTTGACCATGCAGTCAAAAGAAAACATATAAATTTCTTAAACAATACTATTGAAGATTAAAAGCCACACATGAGTTACCCTCATCTGGTGAATACACTTTTATTGCTTGTCAATAACAAGATTTTGAAATGAAAGATGATAAACCAATAAGGTAGATTAAATTTTCAATTGAATCGCGATAAAACGTCTGGTCATATTTATCGTAATTATTGCTTAGCCCAATTCTAAACATACTAATATGCAGATTTAATCAATTTGACAACTTACATGGAGATGGTGATGGAGATACCACGGACATAGATGTCCCACTTGAAGGATGAGCACGCGTGGCAGGCGGAGAAGATGGAGGCTGAGAATTTGAAGGAGGAGAAAGTACAGTTGGCAGAGGAGAAGCCACAGGGTGAGAAAGTGGAGAAGATGGTATATCTGCATGTGACGGTGATGGAGCAAGAAAATGTACAGAAGGAGATATCGCTCGGCCTGGGATCGGGACTAAATGTGTTTTGCTTTTATGCTGCCTGTGAGGCCTAAACCAGCAATTAGCAGGAGGTGGTGCATAGTAATTGTACTGAGAAACAGGAGTTGGACTTGGAGCAGGAATGGAAGCTTGGTGATGATGGTAGGGTCGGTGGTGATAGTGGTGGTGCCTGTTACTGAAGTGAGGATTAGGACCAGGGTATGGCAGAGGAGCTGGAGTTGGCACTGGATTTTGGCTACTGTTTGGAGGACCTGAAGTGAGAGAATGTTGCATGTATGAAGAGAGTTGTATCTGCTTCACCTTTCCAAATATAGCATGGCTAAGACCAAGATTTTCCCTAGGCGACCCTTTGATTGCTTGAGCTAATTGTTTCAGTCTCGGTATTGGTGGAGGACGGTTACCAACAGCAAGCAACACAGAAGCCTGAACTATAGTAGGAATTGTAATTGTTGAGCCATGTAAATTTGTCAACTTAATGTACAAAATCTGCATGTGAAAGCATTCTTTTTAGTTGCAAAAATATATATTTTCAAATTGATTAGAAATATAAAAGCAAAAACCTTAACTTAAAGTAGCAAGTGAACTTTCACTTTGCCTCCCACATTGATATACTATTGTCAACCTATATGAAATCTACGTTTAGACCTCATACAGAGAACAATGTGAAAAATACTTAAAATTATGATGAAGAATAATGTACATGGACATAAAAAGATCATTTGCTATGCTAGGAAAATAATTAAATTCCAACTCAAGAACAATGAGAAGGAACTTATTCCCTGTGATTGGTTTGAAAAGTGAAAATTATTTTGTAGCTCAACTCCTTGGCTTATATTGATTTAATAGTTGTCAACAACAAACTAATAGGTGCTAGTTCTGATAGGCATCAACTATCTTACAGATGACGAACAATGTAATAAATTGCAAATATTGTTGCTGTTTTAGAAACAAACCTCATATTGAGTGAGACGTAAGAATGAATTGAGCTGGTCCTTCAACTCCTCGACGACCTCTTGTATTTGTTGAATAGAAAAATTCAAGGTGAAGTTGAAAAGTATCTGCACCTTCTGCAGAGGAAATGCGCTCTGTTGAGGGGTCACTGTTATTCCTCCAGGGAACTTCAAAACTTGGAAAAATGACGAGTCCCCGAACAAGGATGGTGTTAAGTGAAGAGTTGATTGATCTATAACCAGTGAATGAAAAGAGGCCCTTATCAAGCTTATCCCATAGGGGGATATGGATGAACCTTTTGCATAAGGCCAAACCCCAAAGACCACAGTCGTCATATTCAATCCAGCAACAGGTTCCAAAGAAACAACAAGCACCTGATCAGTTAAAAGTCATGTGAGAATCATATATGGGGAATAGAAAGAACAATGGACGTGATTAACTGACCATCGCATTTGGAGCTTGGATTTCTTCTAAAATGTCTCTCTCTAGCTTCAATATATTCTCCTTCAGAAGAGGGACTGGCTTTTGTAGTCTAAAAGATGCTACAATATCAGCTGCAGCATAAAACATAGCTGGTAAGAATCCTAAGAGTAAATCAATGATACAGAATTCAAAAGTCGATATCCACGATCCATACCAAGGCGGTTCCCCAATCCTAAAAACCAAATACAAAAAGTAATGCTAAACAGACAGACTTATTGCCTTCAAAATCACAAAACACAACCCTTTGGAAACAGAGGTTATGGCAGGTATCTACCTACACGTCAAATAAACCATATCATTCGGTAATTTGCCAATTTTCTCAGGAGTGTCTTCAAAAGGAAATGTCTTTGACACAAGCCATTGATTCTAGAAATACAGCCATCAAACCATAATACTAGATATAACATTCCAGTCATACATAACCCTCGACCACGCACACGCACACAATGCTAGGAATAATGCCTCAAATTTCACCCTCTATAAGAACGATTTTAGACGATATCATTGGGCTCCTAATCGAACAGAATTGTTGGCAGCTACCCACTACTTGTACGTCAAAAAAAATGACATTTTTTTAGGGAACATGAACAAATCATTCAGATATTAGCAATGCCACTACAAAAATACAAGCAATGGATGGTACAAAAACCACCCAAAGCCGCAAAACAGCAAGAACAACCGCAATGCCGCCCACTCCACTCACCTCCGAACGCTCCATCGCCGCCAGACCCCCACCGGTCGCCGGCCCGCCGCAGGAACGGCGGCAGCCAGAACACGGCCGACAGCAGCAGCGCCACCCCCAGCACCAGCGCCACGACGCACCGGATCCGCACCGCGTTCCCCCACCGGCACCTCTCGGCCGGGGCGGCGCCCCCTCCGCCGCCTCCGGCGGCTCCTCCGCGGCCAGAACCTGCTCCTCCTCCGGCTTGCCCATCACTGCCAGGAACCGCCGGCGACGCCGCTGCCGGAATCCTGCCGGGGAGGGCAGGTGCAGGGACGGCATTGGAGGTAGGGTTTGGGAGGAGTGGGGAGTGAGGGAGAGGACTGGTGGCGAGCAGCTTTCTCCCATTCTCAGATCTAAGAGGGCGAGTAAGAAGGTGGAAACTTTTATCTGCGGTAAAAAAATTAAAAAAACGTTTAAATTTTGATTTTTATCTACTAATTCGAAGTTAATACTATTTGAAGGTATATAATATGAAAAAATAAAAATTTATACTGTTTATTTTTTATCAGTAGATTCTTTAAATGAAGAATTAGTTTTTTTATCAAAAATAATCATTTTCTTGTCGTTACTCTTATCAAATCTTACGATGGGCAAATTTTAGTTGAATTAGTAGACCTGATTTTGGGTCAGACTAGATTGTAATCATATTTATTTGAAATCCTAATATATCAAGAATTAAAATCTAATATTGAAATTGAGTAAGAGGGGAAAAAACATATAAAAGATAAAAAAGCTAACCTTCTTATCAAGTCTATCACTCTATACATACAGTTTTTATTTTAGTGAGACTCGAATATTTATTTCATGAATTATTTTTATATAATTTAAAAAAATATTTATTTCATGCGACTTAATGGGAGCCGAAAAAGAATGATAATTTTAAAAAAATACATTAATTATGATAAATAATATTTATAATAATAAATGATGAAAATTCTTACCGGGCGAAAATGTAGGCCCATGTATATCATTTTTTTATTTAGAAAAAAAAAATTGTCGGCGCGACAAAGGGGGGACTTCGTCTTGCGAGGAGTTGTAGGGTTTCGGAATAGGGCCGGCGATTTGATCCGCCGGCGATATTGAAGCGGCGGGCTTAGTGATCGGCCGGTCGTCATGACTGCTCAGACGCAAGAGGAGCTCCTCGCCGCCCATCTCGAGCAGCAAAAGATCGATGTAAGCTTCTTTTTTTTTCCCTCTCTCTTTTTTTTTTTTTAACTTTCCTCAAATTTCGTCTGTAGGTTGCATTTCAGAATCTGTGCTTTTGATTTTTTTTTTAATGTATATAACTGAGTTTCTGGTGTGTTCGGCTAAGCGTCGGAACTTAATTCGCTGTGCTAGATGTGCGAGTGATGTATGGTAACTTTCTGTTGTAGGATTTACAAGAGTTGAATTGAAATTTTGCTGTTGTGTTGTGGTTTCATTGGTTTGTTAATCCCTGTTAATAGTGTTAATTGCTTGCCATCATTACATGGAAATGCCATTATTTGCACCCCTTTCGTTTTTTAAGTGTTTTATTGTTATTTTAATGTAACATGCGTTCAATAACATGATGGATTTAATTTGTGTTGTTTGGGTGATACAATAGTGCTTCCATGATTTGTTAATATGAATTATTGATGGTTATTCCCAAAAGCCCGGGAATAAAAGATGTACGTCAGAAAATGAATGTTTGGAACCTAATACTAAGTTATTCATTAATTCCTTTTAGTTATCGCTTTGTTCTAGCCGATCTTGGTATAGGTGTTTTTTTATGGATTGCTGTTTCCGTGCTTGGATTGATGAAAAAATCGAATCCTGGGTCACTAACATTAATTCGATTGATGATGAAGAAACAGAATTCTTGGTTCAGTTCTCCACCTTAATGACAAAAAAAGGAGACATTGCTTTTGCTAATTTGAATTGAAGGGTGATATCAAATCGGTCTATTTTCGGCGTCATATACATAGTTATCAATGCAAGGAAGGTTTTAAGCTTTTGTGGAGTGTAATGGTTGGAACCTTGTTTTCCTTGTGTTCACCGTGCAAAATGAATTACTCTGGTTAATGGAGAAATTCAAAAGTTTGTGACTTCTAGTGTAAGGAGCTTACTTTTTAACTTGTATTTCTGCTTTGCATGGCTCCTTGGAAGGAATTTACAAATAAATGAATAGACTTTATTTGGAAGGGAAAATTGAAACTGTGAATTAAGTTAATGAAAGGATGGGAGACAGGTTGGAGTTGGATGCTCAAAAAATATGGGAGATTAATGATTTTTTTCTTTTGCAGCTTGATGATCCTGTAATTGAAGATGATGAAGACGAAGATGATGACGATGACGATGATGATGATGCTGATGGTAACAAATTACATAAGATGTTGAATGAACATTGTTAATTTGTTGCTCTTTAACTGATGAGTAGCATGTGCCTAACTTTATTACATTTTACCATAGTTATTTAATTTTGTTTTTTTCTTTAATGTTGTGTTATTGGTCTACTTGTCTCAATACGTGGTTGCTTTGTGTTTGACAGAGCATCAAGAAGGTGATGCAAGTGGGAGGTCAAAGCAGAGCCGAAGTGAAAAGAAAAGCCGTAAAGCAATGTTGAAGCTTGGAATGAAACCTGTTCCTGGTGTTAGTCGTGTTACTGTCAAAAAAAGCAAAAATGTTTGCACTTGATCACTATACTTACATATAGATACATCGTAGCACAACTGCTAATTGAAGTTTAACTCTCTTATGTCATTCAGATTCTATTTGTCATCTCAAAACCAGATGTTTTCAAGAGCCCGGCATCAGATACTTATGTCATATTTGGTGAGGCAAAGATTGAGGACTTGAGCTCACAACTCCAAACACAAGCTGCTGAGCATTTTAAAGCACCTGATGTAAGTAATGTAATCTCCAAAGCAGAGTCATCGACTGTGGCACAGGATGATGAAGAAGTTGACGAGACTGATGTTGAGCCCAAAGACATTGAACTGGTAATGACCCAGGCTGGAGTTTCAAGAGCGAAGGCAGTGAGTGCTCTCAAGGCTGCTGATGGTGATATTGTTTCAGCCATAATGGAATTGACAGACTAATGGTTCATCCTAGTGTTCCCATCGAGATTTCCTGCTCAATCATTTCTTGTGTGCCTGTCCTTTCTTCATGTTAGATGATAGACTCGGTACGTTATAATGTTGTATTCTAAATGCAGGACGAAAACCCAGGACTTCCTGCTTGTTTTCAGTTTTCCTGAGTTGCCGAGTTCAGTGGATGTTTTAGTCAATTTCATATAGTGCCTATGTCCTTGTTAAAAGTATTAAGTGCAGACAATGTGTTCGTCTTTATTGAAGCTAGCTAAGTTGAACAACTGAAACATCCGAACCGAGCTAATCTAGGACTCGGGCCGAGGCTCTGAGCTGGTGAACGAGATCTTGAGCTTAGCATAGGTCTCAGCTCGTAGACTTCTTACTTCTAGTTGTTCTCGGGCTTGATTAGCGAATGGTTTGAAACAGTTGAAAGTGTAGTTATGACTTATGAGAGTTTGACCTTTGGTTTGGTGGGTTTCGTTTAACGTTTCACTTTCATAATTTTATCGTTATGAACGTAAGCTATATAAATATATATAAAGTACATGGGCGCGATGAGTTGGTGGCTAGCTCGAACTATCGCTAACCGCTTTCGCTCTAGAGCCAACTCGGCCCTGATCCAGGAAGATCTACGTGGCGTTTACTTTGACATTGATTGGGCTGAGATCGCAATGCTAATCTAACTGATGATCTCCAGACGGGGCGAGCAGCCCCGAGATAAAAGAGAAGGCAACCTACCAATCATCTCAGACATGGAGCAGATAGAACT
>JAURVB010010983.1:0-10980 GCA_033002965.1 Piper betle
CACTACATTATTTATCCAATTAACCATTTAAGTGAACCATACCATGTACCCATTTAACAGGTTAAGTGAAATGGTTAAGTGGACCATGTTGATTACCCAATTACCCAGTTAAAGGAATTACGGTGAAAGGGTGCTTCCACGTACCCTAGCCGTCATTTTATTCATTATAAAAGGAAAAGGGGGAGGGTGTCATCTACATTTCTCCTCCTTAGACAAACGCCGGATTTCCTCCTTATCTCGGGCAATTTTCTTTCCTTTATTTTTCTTTTGTTGCATGCATACACATGTTGCATAAATCTTAAACATGATAAACATAAGAATTAAATGAGAAATCAACAAGGGAAGAAGAAAACCAGGAGGACGTCCTGCTGTTTTCCAGCAGCAACCACGCCATGTTTCCTTCCATGGTGCAGGGTTGACGTGCTGGAGGTGGGAATTGCTCCCGACGGTGATGCTGGTCGGATGGAGTCACATTGGAGGGCCAAAACAGACTGTCGAGGAGGCACGCAGGTCTGAAATCCGAGGGGAGAACAGGTCGGTGTTGCCATGGGTGGTGTTGCTGGCCAGACGTGGATCCGCCATGGAAAGTGCAGACTGGTCGTCACCTGGGGTGGTGCTGGTTGTCACCTTGATGGGGCAAGACATGGTCGCCATGGCTGCTGGTCGGCCACCATGAATGGTGAAATTAAGGTCCCCATATAGGGTGTAGTCCGAGTTTCATGAGATAGCAGCGGATAAAGATTGGATCTTTGGGGTTTTTCGAATCGGATCAGTGGGGTAGATAGAAGATAGGGTCTGAAATTGGGTGGAAGGAAAAGAAGACATGCTGGTCGGGTGCTGTTTATGTGGCCAACTAGAGTAGTCGTCATGGGTCTGGTCGGGTGCTGTTTATGTGGCCGACTAGGGAGTCACCATGGTCAGGTCGGGGTTGCTGATTGGGTGGCCGGAATGGGGTCGCCAAGGACTAGTTGAGGTGCCATGTGGTGGCCAAGTTGGAGACGCCATGGCAGCAAATGGAGGCCGGCACGTTTGTGAGATCCCTCAACTTAGTCCCACATCTAATACCTACTGGGAGAAGATACTGTTTGTAAGTGAGAATGAACTATAGATCTTTAACTTGGGTTAACCATTTTAAAGAAATGACTTAGGCTCATTACGTTGCACTTTGGGTCGGGTCGTTACAAATGGTATCAAAGCAACCTGGTTCCATGTTAGATGATGGGCTAGACTAGGGACGTTGGCTAGGCTGCCAGTCACGGGCCAAAAAGGTCGTGGGCTGGGGCTAGTAACGGGCTGGACTAGGGACGTTGACTAGGCTGCTGGTCCTACATCTAATACCTACTGAGAGAGGATCCTGTTTATAAGTGAGAATGGACTATAGTTCTTTAACTTGGGTTAACCATTTTAAAGAAATGACTTAGGCCCATAGGCATTGCACTTTGGGCCGGGTCGTTACAGGTGGTATCAGAGCAACTTGGTTCTGTGTTAGATGGTGGGCTAGACTAGGGACGTTGGCTAGGCTGCCGGTCACGGGCTAGAAAGGTCGTGGGCTGGGGCTAGCAATGGGCCAAGTATAGGCATTTCGGGGACAAAATTTCCTAAGGTGGGTGGATTGTGAGATCCCTCAACTTAGTCCCACATCTAATACCTAGTGGGAGAAGATATTGTTTATAAGTGAGAATGGACTATAGATCTTTAACTTGGGTTAACCATTTTAAAGAAATGACTTAGGCCCATTACGTTGCACTTTGGGCCGGGTCGTTACAACGTTACTGGTTGGTCGCCATGCATGGTGAAAATATCGGCTTTCACGGGTTGACTACAATAAAGCTAGGAGCCTTGGGGTCGTTAAATGAATTGTTAAAGTAGAATGGCAACCAAGTAAATATGGGAGAACTCGATGCAGTTGAGTTAGAATATAAGGTAAATACAAAAGAATTAAATATGGGACATGTTAATAATTAAATTATCAATTAGATAATAGGGATTTGGATGGGGATAATTAATAATTAATTATCATTAGAATTGCTGAAAATTTAATAAGAAATGAAGACTAACATGAACTAATTACATCATTTAAAATTGATAGTATATTAGTCATGTACGTTGCATGTAGGTTCATGAAAAATAAAATTATACTAATGTATAATTTTATGCCCTCATTCAGATTAGGGTTCACGGGTCACAGTTAGATGAAATCACAAGTCAGGTACGTATAATAGGTAGAACATCATATTTTCCTTGTTGGTAGCCTAGGTCGGCCTGAGCCCAGATTCGACCACCATGCACCGAGTGCAACCGTGGTCAAAGAATTGACTCAGTCTGACACTGGGTCGTATTATGTGCGTAAAGTTTGTAATGCATTAACATTGTTTTAGAGTAGTGATAGCCGCCCCATAAAAAGGCTACGGCTCGGGTGAGCAAGGCACAACGATTCCTCCATTGCACTGGATTGCAGTGATAGCCTCCCCATAAAAAGGCTACGGTCGGGGTGTGTGAGGCACTGGCACTAGAGTTGGCAGTGAGAGCTTCCCAACAAACGGGGCATAGCAATCACCTGAGTGCAGTAATGGCCTCCCCATAAAAAGGCTACGGCCGGGGTGTGCAAGGCACTGGCAATGGAGTGCAGTGATAGCCTCCCCATAAAAAAGCTACGGCCGGGGTGTGCGAGGCACTGGCACTAGAATTGGTAGTGAGAGCTTCCCCACAAACGGGGCGTAGCAATCACCTGAGTGCAGTGATAGCTTCCCCACAAAAAGGCTACGGCCGGGGTGTGCGAGGCACTGGCACTGGAGACGGTAGTGGTAGCCTCCCCACAAAAGGGCTACGGCCGAGGTGTGTGGATCACAGCAGATACCTCCTCCGCATTGTTTTGGAGTATAGCGGAATCGCTCCACCGCATATTAAAATAAACATAAGGAAATAGTGGAATGTACTTGATTTGTTTTATCTATTATACTACTTAGTGTTGTAATCACTAACGCGGAATTGCCTCCGCAAGTGTGCAGATACGAAATTAGGTGATTGACAACCAGGGCATGGAGCAAAATAAATATGGGGACTCCCTTTTTATTTATTTGAGAAATGAGTGTGGCTACTGGGAAACGGTCCAAGACTATGGGATCTTTATATATGTTTTTGTTAGAAATGCTAGACATATTTGCTAAATTGTGAGTAACACCTAGCTAGCTAGGCCCACAATGTTGTGAAAAATGGAGGGTCGTCACAGGTGGTATCAGAGCCAAGTTTTCCAAAAGCTCACATCTTATGACTCAAGTACCTTGTTGAAGAGTCCAATATTTATCTTTCTACAATGGGGTATGTCATTAGTGAATTAGTGGACTCACTAACAAACCTAAGTAATCATTGAAAAAAATTTTAATGAACCATAACGAAATAAATTTTAGACGGCAGGCACCCGAAGGAAGTCGAGCCAAGCTGCGCAGTCGGACACGAACGTGGAGAGTGTGTTAGGCCAAATTTTGACGGCCATACAGGGACTTGCGCAGGCTTCAGATAATACCAGTTCTGTGATTCAGAACATAGCGCAGCGATTACCGGGATTGGTAACAGGGAATGGAGCTCCAAATTCGGCTGTGGGTCCTAGTAGTGTCCCAAATGGGGATCAAGGGAGCGCCCAAGAGCGGGTAGGGATAGCTGACCCGGGCGAGCTAGGGAAACTTCCAAACCCAGTGCCACCGGTAGTCCGACAAGTGGTACTGCCAGTTGGGGATGACAGTGATCGATACACTGTAGAGAAATTTCGGAGGAACGGAGCTGAGGTATTCATTGGTGGGACTGATCCAATGAAGGCGGAGAGCTGGTTGGACATTACTGAGAAAGCATTTAGAGCTCTCTCTGTGCCTCATCGCCATCAAGTGAGGTTGGTGACATGCATGCTTCAGGAGGAAGCATCCTATTGGTGGAAGTCCATGGAGAAGACTGCGTTCCATCAACGGGAGATTTCGTCCATTCCTTGGGCGGAATTTGTAACAGCTTTCAATGGACAATATTTTCCTGAGTCTGTTGTCCAGAAGAAAGCACTAGAATTTGCCACTCTAACTCAGAGGGATGATTCAGTCCGAGAGTATGCAAAAAATTTCTTGCAATTGGAGAGATTTGCATCTGGGAGTCTGGCAACTGCCCGGGCCAGAGCAGACAAATTTTTCTGAGGGTTGAAGCCTGAATTGAGGAGTAGGGTTGCTACGGCGCCAAGAGGCACTATAACCGAAGTGATTGAGGCAGCCACTACTCATGAGTTGGTGTACGACTATGTCCGTGCACAGAAACAGGGGAAGGCTACTATGCAACATAAGAATGCCAACCAGGGTAGTAGCAAAAACAGGTCTGCAGAACACCAGCAGCAGAACTATCAACGGAATGTCGATGGGAACCGCAAAAGGAAGTTTCAGGAGATTCCGTATCGACTATGTAAAAATTGCAACAATGATGCATTACAGGGTTATGCAATGAGCCCCATCAGTGCTACAATTGTGGAAGGACGGGACACCTACAAAATGAGTGTCATCAGCCCCTGAAGCAACAACAGGAGCAACCTGAAAAGGAGAAGACACTAGTTCCTAATCGCTACCCAACACCTGTAAAATCGGTGGACAAAGGGAAGGCGAAACTTTTTGCGGTCGAAATTGAGGACACTGAGAACGAGGACCACACAATTCAAGGTAAAATTCTGATTCAAAATGTTCATGTGGATGTTTTATTTGACTCGGGGTGTACACAGTCATTCCTATCATCCCAATTAATTAAGAGTTTAGGACTCCAAACGTCTACATTACCCAAGACTTATAAGGTCACTACTGCAACGGGAGACGTGGAAGTCACAACGTTAGGAGTGACTAACCTATCCTTGGATGGATATACAATGGAAACCCTATGTATGGAAGTTTTCCAAAAGTCTATGGGGACCCAAATCAAGTTAAGTACAGCATATCACCCCCAAACTGATGGTCAGAGTGAGAGGACCAATCAAACCTTGGAGGATTTGTTGAGAGCTTGCATCCTCGACTGGGGAGGAGATTGGGAGAAACACCTAGCCTTGGCTGAATTCACCTATAATAACTCTTACCAAGCCAATATAGGAATGGCACCGTTTGAAGCTTTATACTGTAGGCCTTGTCGATCTCCATCATGCTGGTTGGAGTCTACAGAGGTGGTTATAGTCGGGCCAGAGATGGTGAGAGAAGCAGCTGAAAAAGTGCAACTCATCCAGCAAAGGCTTAAGGCAGCTCAGGATCGGCAGAAAAGTTATGCTGACACTCGAAGGAAGGACTTAGAATTCCAAGTTGGGGAGTTCGTCTACCTTAAGACCTCACCTAAAAAGGGAGTGATCAGATTTAGAACATCAGGGAAGTTGAAGCCAAGATTCATAGGACCATTTCCAATTCTGGATCGAATCGGAAGTTGTGCATATAGATTAGCATTACCACCAAGCCTTGATGGTGTACACAATGTCTTTCATGTGTCAATGCTAAAGAAATATGTACGAGATGAGAATCACATTATCACAAATTTTGCAGATTTAGAGCTACAATCGGATTTAACCTACAAGGAAAATCCGATTCGCATCTTGGCAAGGGAAACAAAGACACTCCGTAACAAGGAGATCCCTTTGGTAAAGGTATTATGGAGAAATCAGGGATCAGAAGAAGCTACATGGGAGACTGAACAGGAAATGGCCAGAAAATATCCTAGCCTGTTTGTAGCATAAAATCCGTGTAATTGTTGTAACATGAACTTATACCGGAGATGTACTTAATCATCAATATCCTATTTATGCTATGATATTTCGGGGACGAAATAATTCTAAGTTGGGGAGATTGTAAAGACCCGAAAAAAATAATAATAATATAATAATAATAATAATAGACGTTCAACGCAGTGGGATCGAACGTGGGAAAACAATTCGTTAGCTGGATAAGTATGAATTACCCGGTTAATTGAAAAGTAATTTTTAATTGGATAATTCTAGTTGAATCGGTCGAGTCGACTACATTATTTATCCAATTAACCATTTAAGTGAACCATACCATGTACCCATTTAACAGGTTAAGTGAAATGGTTAAGTGGACCATGTTGATTACCCAATTACCCGGTTAAAGGAATTACGGTGAAAGGGTGCTTCCACGTACCCTAGCCGTCATTTTATTCATTATAAAAGGAAAAGGGGGGGCGTCATCTACATTTTTCCTCCTTAGACAGACACCGGATTTCCTCCTTCGCTCGGGTAATTTTCTTTCCTTTCTTTTTCTTTTGTTGCATGCATACACATGTTGCATAAATCATAAACATGATAAACATAAGAATTAAATGAGAAATCAACAAGGGAAGAAGAAAACCAGGAGGACGTCCTGTTGTTTTCCAGCAGCAACCACGCCATGTTTCCTTCCATGGTGCGGGGTTGACGTGCTGGAGGTGGGAATTGCTCCCGACGGTGATGCTGGCCGGATGGAGTCACCTTGGAGGGCCAAAACAGACCGTCGAGGAGGCACGCAGGTCTGAAATCCGAGGGGAGAACAGGTCGGTGTTGCCATTGGTGGTGTTGCTGGCCAGACGTGGATCCGCCATGGAAAGTGCAGACTGGTCGTCACCTGGGGTGGTGCTGGTCGTCACCTTGATGGGGCAGGACATGGTCGCCATGGCTGCTGGTCGGCCACCATTAATGGTGAAATTAAGGTCCCCATATAGGGTGTAGTCCGAGTTTCATGAGATAGCAGCGGATAGAGATTGGATCTTTGGGGTTTTTCCAATCGGATCAGTGGGGTAGATAGAAGATGGGGTCTGAAATTGGGTGGAAGGAAAAGAAGACATGCTGGTCGGGTGCTGTTTATGTGGCCGACTAGAGTAGTCGTCATGGGTCTGGTCAGGTGCTGTTTATGTGGCCGACTAGGGTAGACTGCCATGGGTCATGGGCTGATTATGTGACCGACATGGAGTCACCATGGTCAGGTCGGGGTTGCTGATTGGGTGGCCGGAATGGGGTCGCCAAGGACTGGTTGAGGGTTGCCATGTGGTGGCCAAGTTGGAGACGCCATGGCAGCAAATGGAGGCTGCCACGTTACTGGTTGGTCGCCATGCATGATGAAAATACCGGCTTTCACGGGTTGACTACAATAAAGCTGGGAGCTTTGGGGTCGTTAAATGAATTGTTAAAGTAGAATGGCAACCAGGTAAATATGGGAGAACTCGATGCGGTTGAGTTAGAATATAAGGTAAATACAAAAGAATTAAGTATGGGACATGTTAATAATTAAATTATCAATTAGATAATGGGGATTTGGATGGGGATAATTAATAATTAATTATCATTAGAATTGCTGAAAATTTAATAAGAAATGAAGACTAACATGAACTAATTACATTATTTAAAATTGATAGTATATTAGTCATGTACGTTGCATGTAGGTTCATGCAAAATAAAATTATACTAATGTATAATTTTATGCCCTCATTCAGATTAGGGTTCACGGGTCACAGTCAGACGAAATCACAAGTCAGGTACGTATAATAGGTAGAACATCGTATTTTCCTTGTTGGTAGCCTAGGTCGGCCTGAGCCCAGATTCGACCACCATGCACCGAGTGCAACCGTGGGTCAAAGAATTGACTCAGTCCGACACTGGGTCGTATTATGTGCGTAAAGTTTGTAATGCATTAACATTGTTTTGGAGTAGTGATAGCCGCCCCATAAAAAGGCTACGGCCGGGGTGAGCAAGGCACAGCGATTCCTCCATCGCACTGGAGTGCAGTGATAGCCTCCCCATAAAAAGGCTACGGCCGGGGTGTGTGAGGCACTGGCACTAGAGTTGGCAGTGAGAGCTTCCCACAAACGGGGCATAGCAATCACCTGAGTGTAGTGATAGCCTCCCCATAAAAAGGCTACGGCCGGGGTGTGCAAGGCACTGGCACTGGAGTGCAGTGATAGCCTCCCCATAAAAAGGCTACGGCCGGGGTGTGCGAGGCACTGTGGCACTAGAATTGGTAGTGAGAGCTTCCCCATAAACGGGGCGTAGCAATCACCTGAGTGCAGTGATAGCTTCCCCACAAAAAGGCTACGGCCGGGGTGTGCGAGGCACTGGCACTGGAGACGGTAGTGGTAGCCTCCCCACAAAAGGGCTACGGCCGGGGTGTGCGGATCACAGCGGATACCTCCTCCGCATTGTTTTGGAGTATAGCGGAATCGCTCCACCGCATATTAAAATAAACATAAGGAAATAGTGGAATGTACTTGATTTGTTTTATCTATTATACTACTTAGTGTTGTAATCACTAACGCGGAATTGCGCTCCGCAGGTGTGCAGATACGAAATTAGGTGATTGACAACCAGGGCATGGAGCAAAATAAATATGAGGACTCCCTTTATTTATTTATTTGAGAAATAAGTGTGGCTACTGGGAAACGGTCTAAGACTGTGGGATCTTTATATATGTTTTTGTTAAAAAAATGTTAGACATATTTGCTTAATTGTGAGTAACACCTGGCCAGCTAGGCCCACAATGTTATGACAAATGGCAGGTCGTTACATGTATGGCCGTCAAAATTTGGCCTAACACACTCTTTACGTTCGTGTTCGACTGCGCGGGTTGGCTCGACTTCCTTCGGGTGCCTGCCATCTAAAATTTATTGCCGTTATGGTTCATTAAATATTCTACTTTCAATGATTATTTAGGTTTGTTAGTGAGTCCACTAATCCTACTAATGACATACCCCATTGGAGAAAGATAAGGCTATTGGACTCTTCTAACAAGGTACTTGAGTCATAAGACGTGAGCTTTAGGGAAACCAGGCTCTGATACCACACTGCAATGACCCGTCATTTTTCTATCAACATTGTGGAGCCTAGCTGAGCTAGGTGTTACTTTACTAATTTGAGCAAAATATGTCTAGCATTTTTAACAAAAACATATATAAAGATCCCACAGTCTTGGACTGTTTTCAAGTAGCCACACTTATTTCTCAAATAAATAAAAGGGAGTCGCCATATTTATTTTTTACTCCATGCTCTGGTTGTCAATCACCTAATTTTGTATCTGCACACCTGCGGAGGCAATTCCGCGTTAGTGATTACAACACTAAGTAGTATAATAAATAAAACAAGTCAAGTACATTCCACTATTTCCCTATGTTCATTTTAATATGCGGTGGAGCGATTCCGCTATACTCCAAAACAATGCGGAGGAGGTATCCGCTGTGATCCGCACACCTCGGCCGTAGCCCTTCTGTGGGGAGGCTACCACTACCATCTCCAGTGCCAGTGCCTGCACACCCGGCCGTAGCCTTTTTGTGGGGAAGCTATCACTGCACTCAGGTGATTGCTACGCCCCGTTTGTGGGGAAGCTCTCACTACCAATTCTAGTGCCAGTGCCTCACACACCCCGGCCGTAGCCTTTTTATGGGGAGGCTATCACTGCACTCCAGTGCCAGTGCCTTGCACACCGCGGCCGTAGCCTTTTTATGGGGAAGCTATCACTGCACTCAGGTGAATGCTACGCCCCGTTTGTGGGCAAGCTCTCACTACCAATTCTAGTGCCAGTGCCTCACACACCCTGGCCGTAGCCTTTTTATGGGGAGGCTATCACTGCACTCAGGTGATTGCTACGCCCCGTTTGTGGGGAAGCTCTCATTACCAATTCTAGCGCCACTGCCTCACACAGCCTGACCGTAGCCTTTTTATGGGGAGGCTATCACTACACTCCAGTGCGATGGAGGAATCGTTGTGCCTCGCTCACCCCGGCCGTAGCCTTTTTATGGGGCGGCTATCACTACTCCAAAACAATGTCGATGCATTACACAATTTACGCACATAATACGACCCCGTGTCGGACTGAGTCAATTCTTTGACCCTGGTTGCACTCGGTGCATGGTGGTCGAATCTGGGCTCAGGCCGACCTAGGCTACCAACAAGGAAAGTACGATGTTCTACCTATTATACGTACCTGACTTGTGATTTCGTCTGACTGTGATCCGCTAACCCTAATCTGAATGAGGGCATAAAATTATACATTAGTATAATTTTATTTGCATGAACCTACATGCAACTACATGACTAATATACTATCAATTTTTAAATGATGTAATTAGTTCATGTTAGTCTTCATTACTTATTAAATTTTCAGCAATTCTGATGATAATTAATTATTAATTATCCCCATCCAAATCCCCATTAACTAGTTGATAATTTAATTATTAACATGTCCCATACTTAATTCTTTTGTATTTACCTTATATTCTAACTCGACCGCATCGAGTTCTCCCATATTTACCTGGTTGCCATTCTACTTTAACAATTCATTTAATGACCCCAAAGCTCCCAGCTTTATTGTAGTCAACCAGCGAAAGCCGGTATTTTCACCATGCATGGCGACCAACCAGTAACGTGGCGGCCTCCATTCGCTGCTATGGCGTCTCCAACTTGGCCACCACATGGCAACCCTCAACCAGTCCTTGGCAACCCCATTCCGGCCACCCAATCAGCAACCCCGACCTGACCATGGTGACTCCATGTCGGTCACATAATCAGCCCATGACCCATGGCGACTACCCTAGTCGGCCACATAAACAGCACCCGACCAGACCCATGGCGGCTCCCCTTTGCACCACCATGACGATGACCCTCTAGCACCACCATGACAACGACCCTCTAGCACCACCACGGTGGCGACCCTCTAGCACCACCACGGCGGTGCCCCGACCAGCATGGCTGCACCACCACACCGACACCGACCTGTTCTCCCCTCGGATTTCAGACCTGCGTGCCTCCTCGACGGTCTGTTTTGGCCCTCCAAGGTGACTCCATCCGGCCAGCATCACCGTCGGGAGCAATTCCCACCTCCAGCATCGTCAACCCCGCACCATGGAAGGAAGCATGGCGTGGTTGCTGCTGGAAAACAGCAGGACGTCCTCCTTGTTTTCTTCTTCCCTTGTTGATTTCTCATTTAATTCTTATGTTTATCATGTTTATGA
>JAURVB010010984.1:0-16696 GCA_033002965.1 Piper betle
TTTGTCTTGTCTTTGCTTGTACATCATAGCATGCATGTAGGACTCCGTTAGAACCCACGCATCCCATCCATGCATTTCATATTTGCATCTCCATCTTGAAACACCGAGGGCAGATCCGGGTCGGCTTAACCGAACCCAGTAGATTAGCGAACGGTTCGGTCGCCAGTGACATTTCCGAGGCGGTTCACGGGTGAGCCGAAACGGGGTGTTACATCCTTGCAGCCTATAAATAGGGGATACCATTAGGTTTGATACTAATACCAGAAGATTGTTATCTGCTTTCATTCACAACTTTTTCTTCTTGAAATATAAGGGATCCCTTACTTAGAAGGGATTTAATTCCCAACCCATAATATTATTTTTTTAATAAAAAATTAAAAATTGAGGTTAGTCGGGATCAAGGTTTGATGAAAATGCCTTTGTTGATGTCAAGGCTCCACCAAGCTACGGTTTTCTAGGCATGGATAAGAGTGTGCATAAAGATAGGAGTTCCCACCTTCATCTATCTTTGGACATGCTACATATAGTTGCGCTACTTGGGGGCTTCATCACATCAAACTCTCATGGTCTGCCGAAAAAGCTCACATCAACCACTTTTCCCCTATACAGAAGGCTCAAACCTTGTATTCTTCGACAATGATATTATTTGTGCTCTAACACCCAAACTTTGCTTTGACCCAAGAGGGGTCCATCCTCATTTGAGCCCTTAGAAATTTTACTACTTTATGCAAAAATAAAAAGTTGAAAAAAAAGTAAAAAGAAAAGAAAAGGAAGAAAACAAAAAGAAAAAAAGTTTTATTTAACCCACTTCTTTGCAGGAAATTTAGAAATGTGGAATTCGCCAATTATCTTTTCCCCAAGGCATGCAAACAATCAGCAAGGGGGCTAATGTTTGATCCAGATTTCTTCACCCCTTAAAATCCTAATTTTCTAGGCCAAACTCATTTTGAAGCTCACTCTATAAAATCCTTTTTTTAAACCAAACTCATTTTAAAGCCTACTCCATAACTTTAAAACCCTAATGCAAATCCCATTTCCTAACAAGCCCAAAAAGTGATTAAATTCAATAAGTGGTAATTCTGTAAAAATAAATTAAATGATGGAGTTGGGTAGAATAATTAGGTGACATCTTTTGAAAAACAATGAATGATGAAGTTAAGTGGAACCTTTGGAAAAATGAGTGAATAATTAGGTTGAATGGAATAATGAGGTGACAACCCTTTTAAAAAGAGGTAAATGATGAAATTAAGTAGAATAATTGGGTGACGTCTTTTGAAAATGAGTGATGATGGAGTTGATTGGAATCATTAAGTGGAAAATGAATTGGAGTGAGACCCATATACTTGACAATTTTGATAAAAAATGTAGATGAATAGTTCTCGTTCTATCTTACAAATACTCCATCTCATTTCTCTCGAAGGACACAAGAAGGAGAAAACACAATAAAAAGAACAACAAAGGAACAGGCAAAAATAAGCTAGCTCCCTCATCTATTCCTTTCATTCTTGTTGGCAAAGCTCCAGCCAACGCGAGACACTCTCAACCGGGTCAATACCGCCCCCATCTTTCGTGTTAAGGAACTTTCTGACTTCAACGACAAGGGTGCCTTAGTGCAACCGCCTGTCTGGCATTTCCAACCACTGTTCTGGCACTCTAGCAACGACCTAGAGCAATGTGGGGCGCTTCACCTCCTCCGGTGCAACACTAGTCTTCAGAAAATCGCAACGACGGCGACGTGTCCACGCGCTAATCCTTGCACAAAATAATAATAATAATAATAAAATTTAAAATTATGTAATCTATTTTTAATTCAAGTTAGATTATACTCAAGCCCATTTAAACTTTTTAAACTGTATAAAATTTAAATAATGTGAATCAATTGAATAAGTTTAATTCATGTTTTAACAATGATATAAGTATAATTTGAATATATTAATTATTTTAAAGTATGATAAAATATGAAAAGCTGTATAAATATGTATAAAATCTCATAAAACATATAAAATTCAAATAAAGTGATTTCTTCTAATTTTTTTGGAAAAATATAATACTTACAAACAAAATATACAGTTGAATTTTAACTTAACTTAGATTATATTTGAAGTTGATTGATATTTATTTAAAATATTTAAAACTAGTGAATCAATTGAGTAGATTTAATTTGAATTTCAACATAAGTATGAATATTCATAATCAAAATATATTATTTTTTAAAAAAATTATAGTAAAACATAAAGAGATATAAAATTGAATAAATTGTGTGTCGTGCAATACACAGTATTATTTATATAAAAAATTAATCTTAAAAAGGAAAGACAGGATATGTATAAATGAATTTAATCAAACTTTAATTATAATTTAATAAATATGATATTAGTAAAAAATAATTTCATATTTGATGGTGCATTAGTACAAAATATTAAAAGAAGGAGATTATAATTAATTATAATTATTTTTTTAGAAAAATGATATTTATAACCAAAGATGATGTTTCGCCCAATTTCGTCCAAAATGAGATTTCGCCCTCTATCGTACCCTAGAGAGAGAGGCTACATATTGCTGCAATACATACCTTGTACATGGGTGCTACAGATCAATTCAAGTATAATCAAGGGTATAGTAAGAAAAAATGTATAAATTGCTTCAGTCGTCTTCTTCACAGAATCCTATTTTCTTCTTTGTTATGAAACTTTTCCTCATTTGGGTTTGTGCTCCTAATTTCAAGAAATGTTGTCTTTGTACTTTTTACATATTTTCAAGGTTATAGGTAGTTGGTTTCAATAAAAAAATTAATATAAAGTCTATAGAAAATTTTATCATGATTTTTGATTTGTTAGAATTTTAAAAGTAAAAGGGCTTATAAAATAACGTTGGTAGATGCAGTGAATTTTAAAAATCATAATGATATTGTTTGGCAATATTATTAGAGTATATACAGTCAGCTAATTAATACATAGAAACTTTATCAATGCCGGCGGGCTATATATTCATTCCATATCTGAATTGCTATTTCGTCTCTTAAAACTTTGTCACGTCTTCATTGCTAGGTTGTAGTTATTAGAGTATCTATATCCTCTTCAAAATGAGTTCTTTCGACCTGCCATTCCATATTATCATCATCAATATCTTTACCATTATTATACTTAATATTTATCCATGTTTTGTTTTTTCCACCCTGACAATCTGGAATAAAATTATGTAGCATGCAAGCTACACTAATTATTCTTGGTTGCACATTAACCGGGTACAGAAGTGGACTTGGAAAAATTCGAAAACACTCTTTCAATACTCCAACATTCTCTTTATCGCATTTCTCAAAGAAGAGTGTCGTAAATTAAACAACTCTTGGTAGTTTTGTGGCGCTGCATGACCGACTCCAAATTCTTTGAGATGATATCTCACTCCAAGATAAGGTGCAATAAACTAGTGAGTATTTGCATATCCAACATCAACAAGATAGTATTTTCCTAAACCATGTGAACTAAAATTAATTATAACATGACATTGAGTTTTTTTAAATAAAATAAAATAAAACTTCATACCTTGAGGTATATTGAATCGTTAGCGTATAGAATTAGCCAAAACTGTCACATTCGCCACTGATCCCTACCATCCAACATTGATGTATACAAAATCATATCAAATGTACAAGCTGCCATAATATATTGAGAAAGCTATCTTTTGAATGCTTGTCGAAATCATAATTTCTTTGGTTGAGAATAAAAAAGCTGTCTTCTTAATGCTTGTGGAAGAGAATTTTTCTGTTTTTCAGTATGAGTGGTGCCTATACAAAGTCTTTCGAGAGAATCGTCAATTGATCTTCTGAGTCAGTCTCTTATGACTCCTCTGGCTGGTCTTCTACAGATTTGCCTTTGATGGCGAGCTTTGGACCTTGTAGGGGCCAAATCGGTTCTTTGTAGGAGTTTTTATTTATTCGATTTCTTTCTTTCTTGTTTCGACCCTTGATCCTGTCGACCCCCCCTTCCGCCCCGACAATTCCTCATTCATAGATTTGATGAACATGTTTAGTGGCTTCGTGCCCCATTACCAACTTGATGGTCTTCATTATAGGACATCGGTAAGGCAGTGTGGTGGAGACTCTCGTGTTTATTCAACTAGTGATAAACCTCCAAAGGGTTCGGCCCGTTGGCTTAGACACTTGCTTCTTATGTATTCAAAAGCCGTTTCCCGTTGGAAGGCTGTGTTTCAAGACTAAGGGAGCAGAAGCAAGGTGCTAGTGCTTTGCGAGAGTGAGAGCTAAAAGTCAAGGAAAAGCCTTAGCACTGATGCAATAATTAAATATAGATAATAAATCCTGTTAAATAATAAACCTTCCTTTTGGCCGATTTATCATTCACATGGAAACCTAATAATTATCTCATATTTATTATTTTAATATCATAATCAAATATGGATAATAAATCCTGTCAGATAAAAAACCTTCCTTTTGCCGATTTATTATCCACATGGAAACTTGATAATTATCCCATATTTATTAAAATAATGAATCTTTAGTGTAGTAAAATATGAACAATAAATTATGTCACATAATAAACCTTCCTTTTGGCCGATTTATCATCCACATAGACACTTGATAATTATCCCATACCTATTACCACATATGAATATAGAATTCTGTCAAACATTAACCTTCTTTTTGGCCGATTAATATCCACATGAATTAAATACTCATAATCGTCTTAATATTTAAAAAAATTAATTTCCACAAAAGAGGCTACTTTGGCAGCATATTGTAGTCCTTAATAAATTTTAAAATATTAATTATGACTTAACCAAAAGGTTATAAATAAACTGTATCTTTATGTGGGAGTTTCCAAAATTATAACCTTTTGTAACTTTATTTTCCACATGTTATGTTACCAAAAGAGGACCTTAATTTTGGGATTAAATCCCACAATAATTCATAAAATAAAACCTAATTCTCAATAATTTGATATGAAGGTGGCTCCGATGCCGCTTGTTATAAATAAACTGTATAAACTTAGATCGACTTCATATCAAATTATCAAGAGAAATTAAGCTAGATAAATAAAATAAAATAGTGAAAGCGTACCTGAAGCCATAAAGAAACTAAAGTCTGAATCCAGGAAGAGTTTTAAAAACCTGAATTCTCAGTTATGGATCTTCCAAATTCAAGACTAGTTTTCTAAACCAAAGTTTTGGACAATGGGATACCAGAACGAAAACCAGATATGAATTCAGGGGTCATAACCTCCTTATTTATACCCTTAGTTCCATAAATTCAATTCCACCCATTACAAAAGAGAATTTATGAAAGACATCTACACATTGAATTCCACACTTTTCTTATTAAATTCTACACTTTAATTTATGGTTCATAATCCTTAACTTTAGTAGATCAATTTAATTTAGCCAACCTTATATAATAACATATGATACAATTCTTAATTCATTTATATATTTTTGTCTAATTTCCAACGTCAACTATCAAAAAGTGGGTAAAAAAAAGCGATCCAACGATAGCAGCAAGTATAATGCAGTGTGTACCAAATATCGGTTAGATAATGTAGTCTCGGTACATACACGAACCAAAATATTGAGTACGTCATCTCCCTGCAAAGATAAAACTAGTCGACAAGAACAAACTAAACTTTCGATACAAGCATTAAGCCTAAATCATGATAAATGAATAAAGAAAAGGACCGATACTGAAGAAGCAAAAGATCAAACCTGATTATAATAGGAACTTGGTATTCCTGCAAAAATCAACGAAAGAAGAACCCAAAAAAATTGACTACAGATGGGATTCGACCGTTGGCAAGGGTAGCGATAATGTTGGGGAGGAGCGGTGGGTTTGATGGGCAGCTGGGGGTGGAATTTGACGGCGGTCAAGGGTGAGGAGAGGAGGGGAAGTGGAAGGGGAGGGAGAGGGGAGGAAGCGGGGAATAGGAGAGGGGAGGCGATGTCGCTAGAAAAATGTTTTTAAAGATGAACCTTTTTTTATTTATAACGGTTTACTAGGAAACTTAAAAATTATCTTTACCATTTTTTTATTTTTTTAATGTCTGACGAACTATAAGTTTAGTTGTTATTTCTATGATTTGTTATTTATTTATTAAAAAACCTAAAATGACGAAACCAAATACCTAACTAGCTGTAAGTGTGGATTGAATGGGTAATATGCCATTTTTAATGGAATGCAATAAGAATATAAAGAGAGGAGTGTGATGTAAAGGAAAAGTCATTGGATAAAGATTAAAAAGAGAATATTTCAAAGTCTTGCCACTCATCTGCCATTCCCACCTATTATTGCCACTGCCCCATCTCCCTCACCGACCTCCTCATCTTTATCTCCCTCTTTGACTGTCTCATCTATTTTGACTCGTTCCCCAGTTGCACCGTCAAATTGAAATATAGAAAAGTTAAAAAAATATATTGAGGAAAAATCTCTAAAATTAGAGATTGATAACAACAACAACCACAAATACGCAAGACTACGCAAGACAGAAAAATAATATAAAAAATAAACACAAAAACCCCTTCATTCTATTTTTGACGAAAAAAATTATTATTGGCAGCCATATATTTGTTTGAATCTTATTTGAGTCTGAGATCTTCAAACCTCTCCAAACATCTTATACGTGAGGGGGGAAAATTTTTGCCCGAGTTGATTAATGGTCTCCAACTGAACACCAGCGCGTGTATCAGAACACTTTTAAATTATTTTGTTCTCACGTGAAATAATCAATGCTTCTGAGAGAGCATGAATCCCTATATAGGATATGATTAAGCATATATATATATATATATATATATATATATATTGGTATGGGCTGTTGCATTTGGCAGCGCATGCGCAGCATATACATGGGCGGCCATTCGATTAAAATCCAATGGCCCCCTATGTATTTCTTCCCCCCTCTACTCCCCATGTTACGGCCCACCTGAGCAGCCTCCGCCTCGCCCCCACAGCACCTTTCACTTCCCCCACTGCGCCCCCGACCCACCCCCCTTCCTTTTCCCACAACTCCGCCCACCGCTCCCGGTCGTAGCCACTGCCCGCCGCCTCCAAACCCAACCCCCTTGGCCCGGCCCGCAGTCGCCGTCCCCCACCGCCCCCATCCGCAGCCACAGCGGCCCCCTGCACGCTCCCCCCACTCCCCGGGCCGCCACCTTCCTCCCTCGCCCCCATCCGCAACCTCGGCCACCCGCCTTCCCTAACCGGGGCCCCGGGCCTCGTCCTCTGCCCATCCTCGTCCACAGAGGCAACACCTTTTCCAGCCGGCCCATCTACCACTGAGCCAGCGACGTTGGCCAACAGGCGGCCGCCGGCAAGGTCGTCGGCAGTGGGTGGCGCAGGAAAACAGAGGGGGAAGAAACAGGGGATGGTAGTTTTGTAATAAAAATTTGACTCGATCCTGACTCGTGTTAAGTTTTTATTAAAAATAAATTAAAAAAATAACTTCGTAAAAAAACTTGACTCGATATCGACTAGAGTCAAGTTTTTATTATAAAATAAAATTTTCAAAAATAAAATAATTTTGTAATAAAAATTTGACTTATTCCCCATTCGAGTCAAGTTTTTATTATGAAATAAATTTTTAAAAAGTAAAATAATTTTGTAATAAAAATTTGACTCGATCCTGACCCGAGGTAAGTTTTTATTATGAAATAAATTTTAAAAAATTAAAATAATTTCATAAGAAAAGTTGACTTGATCCCTACTTAAATTTTTATTACGAAATTATTTTATTTTTTAAATGTATTTCATAATAAAAACTTGACACATGTAGGGATCAAGTTAATTTTTTATTACAAAAGTTTTTATTTTTTTTAATTTATTTCATAATAAAATCTTGCCTCAGGTCGGGATCGAGTTAATTTTTTATTACAAAATTTTTTATTTTTTCAAAATTTATTTCATAATAAAAACTTAACTTGAGTCGAGATCGAGTCAAGTTTTTATTACAAAATTATTTTATTTTTTAAAAAAATTATTTTATAATAAAAAATTAACTCTAGTCATTATCGAGTCAAATTTTAATTACGAAATTATTTTATTTTTTTAAAATTTATTTCATAATAAAAATTTGACACAAGTCGAGACCGAGTCAAATTTTTATTACGAAATTATTTTATTTTTTTAAAGTTTATTTCATAATAAAAACTTGCACAAGTCGTGATCGAGTCAAATTTTTATTACAAAACTACCTTCCCCTGTTTCTTCCCCCTCTGTTTTCATATGCCACCGCACCGCCAGCGACCTTGTCGGCGGCCGGCTGTTGACCAACGCTGCCGCCTTGAGGGTGGGTGGGCCGGCTGGAAAGGCGTGGTGGCAGTCGGGCACGGGTGGCCGTGAGAGGGTGGAGCGGCAGGAAAGGGACCAGGGCAGGGGAGGGGGGTGGCGAAAGGTGCGACCATGGCTGCAGATAGGGGCGGGCGGAGGACGGGCCCCTGGGCAGGGGAGGGTGGAGGCAGGTGGCCACGACTGCGGATGGGGGCAAGGGAGGAAGGTGGCGGCCCGGGGGGCCGCCGCGGCTGAGGGTGGGGGCGGTGGGGGACGGCGACTACGGGCCGGGCCGGGGGGTTGGAGCTGGGGGCGGCGGCGGGCATGGCGGTAGTGGCGGTGGCCGGTCAAATGGGCGGTAATGTGGGGAGGAGGGGGGGGAAGAAATACGTGTGGGGCCGTTGGATTTCAATCCAACGGCTGCCCATGTATGCGCTACCAAATGCAGCAGCGCATACCAGCATATCTCTCTCTTCTCTCTCTATTTCATATATATATATATATATGGCAGCTACTATACGCTGCCCCCTTTTGGCAATGTTCCAACGTTGCCAAATGTCGGCAATTGGATCTGATCCAACGGCCGACAACAATCTCCCCACATCCCCCCTCCCCCCTCCACTTCTTTCCTCTGGCGCCCTTCAGCCGCAGCCCACCACCGCCCCTCAGCCTCCGGCCCTCCACCTCCTGCCCTCCCGCCCAACCGCCGGCCACCGCCCATTGCGGCCCGCCCCCAACTGCCGCCCCCTGCCGCCACCACCCTTCCCCCGGCCTTCCTCCCACCGCCCCACCCGCCCCTACTGCCTGGCCTTTCTGCCCCCGCCTGCCAGTGCCCCCCTCGCTCCCGGCCGCCCCCTTCCAACCGAGTCGCGCCCCCGACAGCCGCAGCGGCCCCTCCTTACCACAGCACACCCCTCTTCCCCCCGCCGCCATTTTTGTAACACCCCATTTCGGCTCACCCGTTAACCGACCCAGAAATATCACCGGGGACCGAACCATTCGCTAATCTATTGGGTTTAGTTAAGCCGACCCTGATCTGTCCTCGATGTCTCAAGATGGAGATGCAAACATGAAATGCATGGACGGGATGTGTGGATTCTAACGTAGTCCTACATGCATGCTATGATGTGCAAGCAAAACAAAACTATGCAACAGCAAGAAATTTTAATTAAAAATTCATTAATTTTTACGAAAAAAACGGACAAAATCTTCCTTAAAAGTGCAATAGGGGCCAACCTGTCCACAACAAAGGTATATAAATATTTTATCAAAATACGATAAAACATGACAATCTACCGTAGCATTCATCATTATCTCATTTGTTTTCATCTGAACCGAGTCTGAACTCCAAGGCTTCCTACTCATTCAAAATTATTCGTTCTTTTCATAATAAGCAATTCATCAAGACAAAAACATCCTAATTATCATTCACACAGCATTAACACACCATCATTATACATTACACGCGGTAGGTACATATGTGCGCAGTTCCATGCTGCTCCTCTGCAGTCCCGACAGCTTTCATCCCTCGCATTTCTCACCTACATATATATAGAAAAATGTCAGCAACGGGTGTCACTGGTCTGGAAATAACTAATATCAAACTAGAACATGAGAGCAAACTCTCATGGCAAGCAAACCATCATATATATCTTCCTCAAGAACTCTCATAAGGGCAACTACAGAGGAGCCGTCGAGCAGCTGACTCAACAGCATCCCGATCTATCTGGTACTATGCTGCTCACGACACTTCTTTTTCAGTACTTCACGTAAAATTTTATCCTTAGCCCTCTCCGAACCTCCATATCTCTCCTGGCCTTGAGCACGTAGGCCGAGTACTCTCAGACAGTCGCCTTTAGTACCCTTTGAACCACAAGTTCAGACATGCACTTTACTAAACAATACCCGTAAACTTCCACGTCCTCCGGGTGTGAGGAACTCAAACGCGGAGTTGTCAGGATCCCTTGGGAATGGAACAGTCCGCTGTCACTAATCCAGAGCCTGCTTTGACTGTCACGGCATCCGCTCATGGTACGTGCAAGTCGATTCATCTCCTCTTGTCTCACTGAAAACTAGATAAAGTTATTTATAGGGCTAGGTCGGGATTTATTATAATAGGCCCGAAGGCAACTTGAGGTGGATCTTATTTTCGAAAACAAGCTCGAGGGATCTCATCCTCGAGGGTTATTAATCCAGAAAATTGTTGGCTAAATGGCCCGAGTTAAGTGAGATCCGATAAAATGCCACTTAACTCGTCCTACACATGATAAATCAAATACACAATAAAGTAGCGTAAAAACAGAGAACAAGTCCTAAACGGACCTAGTAGAAGCTCCAAACGGGTCTACGTGCCTAGGCGGCGAGCTCCTACACCGTACCTACACAATCAAGCTAAAAGCTAACGCTCGCATGATGAATCACAGATCCTATAGCATGCACACACAATCAACGCAATCACGCATCAATCATCACACATTCATCCTAAGTCAATCCTAGTGAGTTTTCAATCTACATCTCATGAAATCAGGGTAATTAATTAGTTCACCTAATTAATTCTTTACTTTTCCATTTTAACACTCATCAAACATACAAACTTAAGAATTACACACAAACATACAGGCACATCAAAAACACGGAAATTCATCTAATTATATAGTTTAGCATGCTTCCCTAATAATTACAAAACTTAAGAATTTACGTCGGAGTAATTTATACCTCGCATTATCGAAAATCGGCGACGGCTAGGGTTTTCGTTTCATGGCTCGAAACTCGAATTCGGCACCTAGCGGCGTCCGAAGTCCGATCGGATTCGATGGGGTGCGTTCGGCGGATGATCCAGCAAATTTCCCACGAATCCAATTTTCCGGCGGTTCCAGCGGTTTTCCGGCGAGTGTCAGCGGCTTTCCGGTGGATTCCGGCAGTTTTCCGGCTATGATTCTGGACGGGAAATCAGGGGGTCTATCGGCACCAGCTCGACGAGCTTGGTCCAATGGTGGTGTCAAACAGGGTAGCCGGGGTAGCGATGGCTGTTGGCAGCGGTGTCAAAAACGGGCGGCGGCGACGGCATGCTTCAGATCGGGACTACGGCCGGCCTCGACGACGGTCGGGATGATGGGGGAAATGTCGGCGAGGTCAAGGTGGTGGTTGTCGGGGTCACGGCGGTGACGGCGTGGCCTGGAATGTGGCGAATCGACAAGGGAGTCGCGGTTTGTGGGGCGATTTCGGCGTCGTGGCGGCGAGATGGTGGCCGGGGTGGGTCGTGGCGGCACAACGACTGCACGGCGGGGTGGGCGGTGGCATTGGCAGTGGTGGCGGCGACCACAGTGGGCGGCGGTGGTAGGGTTTGGGTGAGGAAGTGTCGGGAGGGAGAAAAACACCCCTAGTGGCAAACTCGTAAATAAGTATTGACTCGATTCCTACTCGTGTCAAAATAATAACTATTTTGTAATAAATTCTAAAAAATCTAGAAAAATATGGAAAAATCTCATAAAATAAAACAAACACAACTACATCCAAATGACATGTTATATAACTAATAACCCACCTGAATACCATCTAACGCATCCTGAATGCATTATTTAGCCTAAACTAATTCTACGGTCACAACATAAAAAAAATAAAATCATCAACCGTATACTCTCATATCTACTGATAACTCAGTCTGCTGATGCGTATCTGACGCTATCATTAATACTTGGGTATACAAGAACCCTCATAGCATGTGCACACAGTCGGCCTCTGCCGAGCACACGTGTTCTGAAAGCTGAACCAACTCAGACCACGGTTGAACCGACCGGCTAACGATTATAAAACCCTCACTCGAGTTGCGGGTTTTACAGTTTTGCTGCACCAGCGATGGCATTGGCCGGCGAGGAGGTCGCTGGCAGGTGGGTGGCGCGACAAGGAAAAACAAAGGAGAAGAAAATGGCAGGGGTAGTTTTGTAATAAAAATTTAACACGCTCCCGACTCGTATCAATAATTAGAAATACATCATAAAAAATATAATAAAATATAATAAAATATGATAAAATAAAATAATCGAGTTATAGTGGATTTTTTATTTTATGGTATTTATTCTATTTTTTTATATTTTCTGAGTTGCATTTCGTAATATTGACTCGAGTAAGGAAAGAAATGGGCATACATAGTTTCGTAATAAAAATTTGACTCTGTATTATAAAATACATCTCAAAAATATTAAAAAATAAAGTAAAATACTATAAAATAAAATAATTGAGTTCTAATGGATTATTTTATTTTATGGTATTTTACTTTATTTTTTTCGTAATATTGACTGTCAATATTATGAAATACATTTCAAAAAATATGAAACAAAAAAAGCTGACACGGTATCGACTCGAGTCAAGTAAATAAAAAATGGAATCGGTATCAACTAGAGTCAAATCAGTAAAAATTAACTTGGTCTCCTCTCGACTCTGATCCGGGAAGTCTCAAGGTGCCAAAATAAAATTATTTTATTCTTTTTAAAAGTTATATTGTAATAAAAACTTGACTCGTGTCAATATTATGAAATAAATTTTTAAAAAATTACAAAATAAATTTTAAAAAAAAAATAATTTCGTAATAAAAGTTTTACTCAGTCCCGACTCGTGTCAATATTATTAAATAAATTTTTAAAAAAATAAAATAATTTCATAATATTGACTCGAGTTGGGATCAAGTCAAGTTTTTATTATGTAATAATTTTTTTAAAATAATATAATTTCATAATAAAAACTTAACTTGATCCCTTGCAACTCGATTCAATGTTATGAAATAATTTTTTTAAAAAAATATTTTTATAATCAAAACATGACCTGATCTCGCGTAAGATCGAGTCAAATTTTTATTATAAAAATATTTTCTTTATTTAAAATTTATTTGGTAATATTGACTCGAATCGCACAGGATTGAGTCAAGTTTTTATTATAAAATTATTTTATTTTTTTGAAAAATTTGTTTCATAATATTGACTCGAATTGTATGATATCAAGTTAAATTTTTATTAGGAAAATTTTTGATTTTTTAAAAGATTTATTTCCTAATATTAACTCGAGTAGAGACTAAGTCAAATTTTTATTGCGAAAATTTTTTTTAATATTTATTTCATAATAAAAACTTGACTCGAATCAAGAGGAGTCAAGTTTGTATTTTATATTATTTTATTTTTAAAATTTATTTCGTAATATTAACTCGAGTCGGGAGTGAGTAAAGTTTTTATTTTATGTTATTTTATTTTTAAAATTTATTTTATAAAATTGACTCTAGTCGGGAGCAAATCAAGTTTTTATTTTATTATATTTTATTTTTAAAATTTATTTCATAAATTTAATTCGAGTCGGAAGCAGCGGCGGACGGGGCGGGGTAAAACAGGGCAAGTGGGGGGAGGACTGCGGGCAGGGGGCGCGGTGGCGGACGGGCAGCGGCGGCGGCGGCGGCGGCGAGGGTAGTGGGGGACGGAAAATCCCATTGAAAGATTGGTGGCCATTGGATTTTGATCCAACAGCCACCAAAACATGCGCGGCATATGCGTTGCCAAACATGGTAGCGCATAGTAGATATATATATATATATATATATATATATATATATATATATATATAACTATTTGATCTGGACGGGGCGGGGAGGGGGATGATGGGGGCGGGGACAGGATGGGGAGGGACAGGCAAGGTGGGATGGGGCGAGGGGGAGAGAAAAGGGGGGAGGAGGGGGAAGAAAATCAGGGTTGCATTATCATAATTAAAAGTTGACTCGATTTCGACTTGAATCAAAAATAATAATTAACTCCAAATAATTCAAAAAAATTCAAAAAAATATGAAAAAATATAATACATAGAATGAAATGTTTTATTACTAATAACCTACTAGTTTTAACAAAGTTGAAATTTTTAATAAGACCTCTTTAGATAGAATCACTTTATTTGTATATATATGTATATATATATATATATATAGAGGGTGGGTTTTGTGTGCTGCAGCACAGCGAAGATAGCTGTGCTTGAGGGTAGATCGGTGAAAACACAGTTGTGTGCGTCACAAATTGCATACCATATTACAACTATATTGGACAGCATCCTATGTTATTATATAGCCACCTTGGAGTGGCCATTGGGCATGCCCTGCACCACACAGCCGAAGGGCAGCCGGCGACAGGCGGTGTAGACTGGGCCGCCAGGGCCATCGCGGACGGCGTCAACAGAGACGTCAACGACAGCCCAGACGCCCTCAGCTTGCTGATTGCAGAACCTGAGAAAGCTCACCTCCCTCACCGGCACCAACGGGGACAACACTTGCAACTCGGCAGAGGAGGCTGAACCGGCTACAAAAACAAGCTGCAGAGCTCAACTATCAACCAAACAAGTCATAACAAAAACAAAACTTAGCTCCACCATCACACAAACAATGTTGGATCGATCAAGAACATCTCACAAGCTGCAAAGCTCCGTTTCTGATGCCGCCCATACCCAACAGGTTTAGGACCGATACACCGAGGGAACACCTTGAGATACTCCTCGTAGTTGATCGTCTCCTTATTACCATGGTTACCATCTAAACCCGCAACCAGATGGGGTCGTCAGTCTGGGCGAGCTTGAGCTGCTCGTCCATGGTCGCCAACGCCAGCTCTAGCAGCATCGACCGCTTGATCGACCTCTCCAACCACATTATCGGTGGCGAGTCGAGTGGGAGGGAGGGGAAGGTGGCGGCGGTGGGGAGGGGGAGGGGCGGCATATGAACTTTCCGGCGAGGGCGCAGATGCGGTCGAGCTCATCCTTGAGCCGGGCGTTCTCGAGGTCGAGGTGCTGCACCTCCATGGATGCCTCCCCCAGCACCGCCAGACCGCTGCAGCCGCTGCACATTGGACTCCGCATCGCGTCCCATATCGCTATGTTCTCCGCCCGCAGCTCGTCGTTCTCCGACCTCAAAATCGCATTCTCGTGCCGCTCCAATCGCGTCTGATCAAAACATCAAAAAAAATGAAAATTTTAAATACAACAAAAAGTATACAATGACACCAAAGTCAAATGAAATGATTCACAACACTGTCTTTCGATTTTCTTTTTTAAATAGAGAAATAGAAATGAGATTGAAGAATCGGTTGAAAACGTTTGAAAACAACGATAAGCTCGAAAGAAATGAGGTTTTGCAATACCTTCATTTGGGTGCTGCGGTTCTGGAACCAGAACTTGACCCGCCGGCTCTCCAAGCATAGCCTCTTGCTCAGCTCCGCCCTTTGCTTTTCATCTGGATGCGGGCATTCTTTGAACAATCTGAGAGTTACAAAAAAGAAAAAAACTTAGTTAATATTATATATGATCATGATGATGAAGACGGGAGAGATTATATGTGTATATATGTATACATATCTATACGATTCGAGTTCTTGGATGGCAGCGCTTCTTTCTGGGCAGGTGGTCGGCGTCTAGATCGTCCCCGGAGACGCCTTCCATGTTATCACTCCCACATCTGCTCTCATACTCCTCTGCTCTGTTGTTGTTGGGGGTATGGGTAATTCTAGGTTGGAACAGGTGCTGCTCCCCCTTGCATTTGCAAGCTCCCCTTGGGCAGCTTCCTGCATGCTTGTTTGCAGCATCAAACAAGGGAACACGCCATTATATAAAAGGGTGGAGTGGAACGAGGAGGTGGTGATGGTGGGAGCGTACCAGGGCGAGGGAGAGGCCAGGGGAGGAGGCGAAGATGGACTTGGGGACGACCCAGCCAGCTAAGCCTCCTCAGCGACAGAGGAGGCTGAACCGGCTCTTGCGGGGGCGGGGGAGATCGGCGAGGAAGGCAAAGCGTCGGTGGCAGAGAAGAGCAGGCTGGCGTCGGGGCCGCAGGCGAAGAGGAGGGAGACAAGGAGACCGCCATGGCCGGAGCCGGCGGCGAGGTCGAACAAGTTGGGGAGGGAGGAGGAGCGGCGGAGGGCGGATTCGAGGCGGGCGACTGAGGCGGCGGCGAAGAGGTCGTCGGTCGGGCCGGCGCCATCGACGGAGAAGATGCGGATGCGGCCGACGTCACAGACGAGGGCCGGGGGAGTGGCGTTCTTGGGTTTGTTGTTGGGCGGGTAGCCGAACAAGAACTGGGCCTCCAAAATGGAGAAGATCCCGTGGCTAAGCTTGTCTACGTTCACCATGGGCGGGACTTAGGGTTCTGGAGTGACATGGCCATGGCGCCGGCAATGGTGGTGGGGGGTCTGTAAGGGCGTCCAGGCAGAGAAGACAGCGTCGGCGAAGGCGAAGGTGTTGGAGTTGTGACGGTGATGGCCGCGAAATGGCGGGGGATTTTTTGTCGAAGAAGATCCGGTTGGAATGACGTGAGGGGGGTGGCGCATGTTAGAAGGAGCGCGAGCAACGTGGTGGCGCATGTTAAAAGGAGCGCGAGCAACGTGGTCCACCCTTAGGCCGTTGGATAAAATCCTATGGCTG
>JAURVB010010985.1:0-18405 GCA_033002965.1 Piper betle
CATAGTCTCCACCTTTAGAGAAAACTCAATCGAAAGCAGCTTTGCAGACAACATCGTTGGCATATAGTTCAAGCTTCTCGCTTAGATCCACAGGCTTGGGATAGAACGATCTGATTCGTCGAACTAGACGGGCAACCTCTTCTTGCCGGAGATGACCGAAGAGTTGCACCCGCACCCTTTTGGAGCTAAACAGCTCATGAGTGCAGAGATTTCTGACACCTCTCTAGTAGGAGCCGTATGGCGCAAAGGCAAAATCATTGCAACCATAAAATAACACTTTTACGGCCTATTTGAGGTCGGTTGCACAGAGCAAGATCACGGGCCTTGATAAGTTGCTTAGCTAGCTTAGCCGTGGAGATGACAACGGTGGGCACTTGGCCGAGCCATGGGAGATGCTGGGCCATACTTCTTAGCAAGGCGGTGGAGGGAAATATGGGGATGATGACTGCTTACCTGGTGTCGACGATGATGGCTTACAAAGATCTTAAAACACGTTTTACTGGCCTCTCTTTGTTTCAAGAAATAAAGTTTTCTTGTTTGCATATATATATATATATATATATATATATATATATAAATCACAAATTACCTCCAAATATGATATGAGATAAACCCGATAATTCTCCTCTTCACACATCATGCCACCCGAATAAGTTCCCATTCACCACATATTAGGTCTACATATTATAATGAAGTTCCATGAAACTCCAATTCAGGTTGGTAGTCGAGATAGCTACCATTCGAATAGTGAAGTTCCAAGAAAGTTCAATTTGGGAACTATAAGGCAACACCAAAATGAACCAGGCTCTGTATCACTATTGGGCCCTATGGACCCTCAAAATGGACTTGAAACAGGTTTTACGGGCGTCTATTAATCCAAAAGCTAGCTCAATAAATAATGTTTTTCCTATACAAATACAAGTCACTAGTCACCTCTAAATATGATATGAGTAGGTTGTCGATGATCGTCAAACATGGTGGTCCTAGTAGGAGTAGAAAGTTATGGCGTTTGGTGAGCAGCTGCCATAGTAAGAGTATTGCTAGGAGAAGTGCATTAGGAATGAGGAAGAAACCACTGTTGCAAAAATCGGTCGTTTCCACTCGGAATCGGCCGATTTAAATCAGATCGGAGGCAATCATAATAAAAAAAAATGGGTAAATCAGCCTTCGGCTCAAATCGGTCCGTGAATCGGCCGATTCGACCTGATTTGAGCCGATTCCGAAATCGGCCAATTTGAGTTGATTTTGGGACGGCTAGGGCGACCGGGGGGGGGGGGGGGCAAGATTGGGTGGGGGCGGCGACTGGGTGCGCGGGGGATGGGAGGGGCCGGTGGGGAAGGGGGTGGCGGGGCGGATTGGGCTAGGGGCGGCGAGTGGGGCGGGGAAGTGGCGGTGGCGGCGATCGACGAAGGAGAAGGAGAAGGATGGGCGACGCGTCAGGGAGAGAGAATGGGGGGGAGAAATAGCAGGTGGCATTCTCGTAATTGAAAAGTTGACTCAACTCCGATTCAAGTCAAAAATAATAACTAACACTAAATAATTCAAAAATATATATGGAAAAATATCATAAAATATAATATAAATTGTAACATAAAAATGACATCAGAATGACATGTTCTATAATTAATAACCCACTGATTTTAACTAAGTTAAAATTTTTGTATATGACCGATTTGGACCGATTCCTGACCGATTTAGACCGGTTCGATCCGATTCAGTGACTCCCTTCGGAAACTGATTCAGACCCCAATTCCAATTTTTGCAACTATGGAAGAAACAACAGAGGACGTTAGCCATTGCTTACATAGAAGCAATGGAAGGTGCTACATGTATAGCAGTATTCAGTATCTTTTAATAATTACTTATCTTGTTGACAATATGGCTGCAAATTAGAAGGTCCACTTCAGTGCGTGTCGACTCGAAATTCGACATTTAAGTACTCAAACTTGAAACCTGAATTCAAATTACACGAGTCGAGTTTGAGAAGAAAATGTTCAACCTAAACTCAACTCGACTATAATTCGAACTTGTCCCAAACTCGATTCATAACTTGGCTTGCACTCGACTTGATGGTATAATATATAATATCAGATTTAATACATTAATATATATCAAATTTAATGCATTGATTTTGGTATCAATTGTGGTAAACTTTTTATTTTATTTGCATGTTCATGATAAAGACTACTTTAACCATTATTATAGCACAAAAGGTTAATATTTACTTGGTTGTTATGGTTAATGACAAGGAAGAAGTCATGGGTTTGAAACTTCTTTAAGTAAATGATATTTTCTTTTCTTAATCGTATGTAGATAGTCCCACATGTTTTGATAAATAACACTCTAACCTTTTCTATTTTCCATAAATGATTCTACTCCAAATCTAATTATTCAATTTAAGAGCTAATTTTGATCTCGATTCAAGATAGCTTCAAGCCCAAACGAGTCTAGTTGGCTTTGAGGTCATAAAAATTTGACAATTTAAGTGCATTCGAGGTTGAGTTGTTCTCGAGTAGCATAGAATTCTTTAAGTCGATCTCGAGCATCTATGCTCAAAACTTATTCAAGGTTGAGTCGAACTTGAGCAGCATTAGAATTATTCGAGGTTGAGTCAAGCTTGAACAACATTAGAATTATTCAAATCAATCTCGAGCATATATACTCAAAACTCATTTGATCTCAAGTTGAGTCTGATTGATCCTCAATTTTTTCGAATCAAACTCGAGAACATGTTCAATTTAACTCTCGCTCATTTAGCACCCTTAGTCATGTCATCCTAACGAAATGTTTTGAGTATATGATCATTCATCTAATGAGAGATATGTTGGGTTTATCCCACATTAGTTGTGAGTGGTGTTGGTAACTTGTATATAAGTAAATGAGAAAGTCTTATTCCTTAAGGTAGCTTTTGGATTTAGCGAAATTTTGGTGTTTCTTAGTATAAGGGCCTGGTAAATTTTGGTATTGCCCCGGTTTGCCTCATGGTATGTTGAGTTTTGGTGTTATCCCAGTTTGCCTCATGGTATGTTGGGTTTTGGTATTACCCCAGTTTGCCTCATAGTATGTTGGAGTTTCCTGAAACTTTAGTATAATATATAAACTTGCGTGAGGGGGAAACCTTTAGTGTACTTTAGTATAATATATAGACCCAGGAGTGGGGAGAACTTCAGTATAATATATGAAGATGTGTGAGGGGGAGAATTTTTAGGTTAATCATATATCAATTATGAATGGTATTGGTGACTGAGAGAATTGTTAGGTTAATCTTACATCAGTCATGAATGGTATTGGTGACTTATATATAGGCTAATCAAAAAGTATTATTCTTTAATCTAATTTTTTGATTAAGATAAGCATATAAAACCTATTTTATGTCCATTTTAGGGGCCTATAAATTTCTCTCTCTCTCTCTCTCTCTCTCTCTCTCTCTCTCTCGCTCTCTCTTACACAAAAATTTACTCTTCACGGAGATGTAGCTGTGCCTTCAACCACGTCAATTCTCTTGGATTTAAGCAGCAGACACAAGTAGTTCGATTTTGATTACCATTATGTGTTGGATTCTGAGCAATGATTTTGGCCTTTTACAAGCATAACCACTAACAACTTATCACCTTCTGAGCTTTCCCTTGTCCATCGTACCTTTCGGCAAACGCCCCATAACCATGGTTGCATGAATCTGGAATCGGTTTTCCAGGGAGTCAGAATCGGATCAGAATCTGTAACACCCCAAATCCGGTTCACGCTCGTGAACCGAACCGGCATGTTACAGGCCCCGGTTAGGTCGGCTAACCCGAACCTAACTCATACGGATCCAATCTCGGCGTCTTAAGATGAAGATACAACTCGCAATACATGGATGAATGCACAAACCCTAACATGGTACTACATGAATGACATGCAATTCAAAATACACACCAATACAATTACGATCAAACTCAATAAAAATTCTAAAATACAACAGACAAAAGTCTCCCCAAAAGTGCAATTAGGGTCCACCCTGTCAAAATAATATATACAGGTATATAAGCATATATCAACAATTTCATTAACACACAATCTGATATACTATAAGCTCATTCTGGAACTTGGGTCCTAACCCATCACACTTTTGCTGCGCTACTCTGATCATTTCATTTCATATCATTGTCATGCCTCAAACATTTAATCATAGCATGTTTATTAAATAACATCATAAACAAAACATGAAACATTCAATCACCCAATGTGTGTGTGCAGAAGACCTTATTGCTCCTCCGTCCCGGCCGGCACATCCATCTCGTGCTTATCACCTACATATATATAAGAAAAACGTCAGTAACAAGCGTTACTGGTCCGAAAAGAAAATATCTATAACAAACTGGCTATGAGAGCAAACTCTCATATGAAAGAAAACAACATATACTCCACGTGAACACTCTGAAGGGCACTACTGAGGAGCCACTGGGCTGCAGACCCGGTAGCATCCCGAACTTACTGATCTGCTGCTGGTACTGTGCTACTCTCAGCACTTCTTTTTCAGTACTTCTCGTGAAACTTTATCCTAAGCCCTCTCCTTACCTCCATATTTCTCCTGGCCTTGAGCACGAAGGCTGAGTACTCTCAGGCAGTCGCCTTTAGTACCCTTTGAACCACAAGTCCGGACATGCGCTGTACTAAACAGTACCCGTAAACCTCCACGTTCTCCAGGTGTGAGGAACTCAAACGCGGAGTTGTCAGGATCCCTCGGGAATGGAACAGTCCGCTGGCACTAATCCAGAGCCCGCTTTGACTGTCACGGCATCCTCTGCATGGTACGTGCAGTCGATTTCTCCATCTCTCGTCTCACTGAAAACGCGAAAACTACATATATATATAGGGCTGGGTAGGGATTTATATAATAGGCCCGAAGGCAACTTGTGGTGGATCTTGTTTTCGAAATCATCCTCGAGGGATCTCATCCTCGAGGGGTTATTAATCCGAAATGTTCGGTAATGGCCCGAGTTAAGTGGGATCCAATAAAACGCCACTTAACCCGTCCTGCAAATAATAAGATAAACATACAATAGAAAGACGTAAAACAGAGACGAGTCCTAAACGGACCTGGTAGAAGCTCCAAGCGTGTCATCGCGCCTAGGCGGCGAGCTCCCACTCCGTACCTACACATCAAAACTAAATACTAACGCCCACTAACTACATGATGCATCAAAATCAATGAATATCACACGACATAATAATCATCCCTGAAATAATCAATCAATAATCAATAATCATAAAAGTGAAAATAATTCTATCATCCTATTCATTCCAATTTATTGTGTTTCCTATGTTACATCGTGCTCAATTAGCATGCTTATACTTCATCTCATTAGATCACTTACTTAATCTCATCATGCACATCTTTACTTTATTCATGGTCAAGACATTAATCATGATAATTAATCAACCCTAGCATGCTATGCTAATAATTATCATTAATTTTAAATAAATCAATCGGAGGTAATTATACCTCACATTGTCGACAATCGGCGACGGTTAGGGTTTCGTCGCGTGTCTCGAGAACTCGAATTCGGCGCTCATTGGCGTCCGAAGCTCGATCGAGCTCGACTGGGTGAGCCCCGCCGAAGATCCAGTGAATTCCCAGAGATTCCGATTTTCCGACAGCTACTGGCGGTTTTCCGGCGACTTCCGGTGGTTTTCGGCGACAATCGCCGGCGGTGTCTACTGGCCGGAAAGTGGTCGTGTTGGGTACCCTCGGAACCGGCTCGGTGAGCCCAACTCATCTACGAGGTCGACGCGGCCAATGGAGGTGGCGGCTCACCGGAAAACGGCTAAAACAGGGCTGGCGGCAATGGGTTGCTAGATTCGGCCGGGCACGGCGGCGATGGCCTCCACTCTGGTCGGGGAAGGCCACTAGGGGGTCGAAGACGTCGAGGCGACTACTCGATCGCGGCGGTGACGGAAGTGCAACGCGGGCGCGACGATCGCGGTGTGGCTTCCTCGCGTCGCGACGGCCCGATGGTGGCCGGGCCTGGTCGGGGCAGCTCGGCAACGCCGTGGCGGAGCTGGGCGGCGACGATTGGCGACCGGGCGGCGTCGACAGCGGTGGCGACGACGCTGCACGGGGGCGGCGTCGGGGAAGGGTTTGGGTGAGGAAGAATGGGTCGGGGTGAGAAAAATAGCTCGGTGGCAATTTCGTAAATAAGACTTGACTCGTCTCTGGCTCGAGTCAAGTATAATAACTAAGTCGTACTAAATCCAAAAAAATTCATAAAAATCGGGAAAAATCCCGTAAAATCAAACAAACACCAAACATTGTAATGATATGCTCTAGAACTATCAACCCACCCAAAATGCCCGTAACGCGTCCTAACGCGGTAAACGGCCTAAAACTAATTCTACGATCCATTATATATCATAATAAAAAAAATGAACTGCATACTCTCATATATTCTGATAACTCATTCTGTTCTGCTGTATTCATGACGTTATCATCATATACTTGGGTACACATGACCCTCATGGCTCATACACGAGACCGGCGTCGGCTTAGTACACGTGTTCTGAAACTGACTCGACTTAAAAATAACGGTCGAACCGACCGGTTCTGAATAAAAAACCCTGACTTGAATCGTAGGTTTTACAGAATCGGTCTGAATCGGCTAGGAATCAGTTCAGTTGAATCGGCCTGAATCAGTCCAAATTAGTTTAATCGGTCATATATAATAATTTAACAATTCATAATATAAATATATTAAAATTAGGTATTGATGTTATTTTGATATTATTCTATGTATTATAGTTTATGATATTTTTAAATATTTTTTAAGATTTTTTAAATTATTTAGAATTAATTATTATTTTTGACTTGAGTTAGACACGAGTCAACTTTTAATTACGAGAATGCCACCCTCCGCTCTTTACCCCCCGCCGGCGGCGGCGGCCCGGTCGGCGGCAAGTGTCGCAGCGGCGACGTTGCGAGGTCGGCGATTCAGTCCGGCCACACATCGAGAGCTGGGGCGGTCCGGCCACACGTCGGCAGCGACGCTGCGAGGTCGGCGGCCCGGTCGGCGGCGAGCCCGAAGTCGGGGATGCACGGCAGAGGGCGGAAAACAGGGCGGCGGAGGGCGGACGAGCGGCGGCGGTGGATGGGTGTAACACCCCAAATTCGGTTCACGCTCGTGAACCGAACCGGCATGTTACAGGCCCCGGTTAGGTCGGCTAACCCGAACCTAACTCGTGCGGATCCAATCCCGGCGTCTTAAGATGAAGATCTAACTTGCTATATGTATGTATGAATGCATAAAACCCTATCAGGATACTACATGGATAACATGCAATTAATTTTCACACCAACACAATTACAATCAAAATTTTGCAATAAACACGCAGGGTCTCCCCTAAAAGTGCAATTATGGGCCCACCCTGTCAAAATAATATATATGTATAAATATATACACATGCATCCATGATTTCATTCACACAAAATCTAATATATTAGGAATTCATTCTGAAGCTGGGGTTTCAACCCACTACGCTTCCGCTGCGCATCTCTGATCATGTTCACATTCTATCGTGTCTTAACATTTAATCATGTCACATCATCGTGTCTCAAGCATTTAATCATATCTTAGCATTTCACAACATTCACAATATAATAGCATCATAAATAAAATATAAACGCTCAATCAACTGACATGTGTGCAAGCGACTACAGTGCTCCTCCGTCCAAGCTGGCTTCTGCAACTCGTGATTATTACCTACATATAGTATAAAAACACGTCAGTAACAAGTGTTACTGGTCCGGAAAATAAAATAACTATAACAAACTGGCTATGAGAGCAAACTCTCATCTGAAAGAAAACCATATACTTCCTCAAGAACACTCTGAAGGGCACTACTGAGGAGCCACTGGGCTGCAGACCCGGTAGCATCCCGAACTTACTGCTCTGCTGCTGGTACTGTGCTACTCTCAGCACTTCTTTTTCAGTACTTCTCGTGAAACTTTATCCTAAGCCCTCTCCGAACCTCCATATCTCTCCTGGCCTTGAGCACGAAGGCCGAGTACTCTCAGGCAGTCGCCTTTAGTACCCTTTGAACCACAAGTCCGGACATGCGCTGTACTAAACAGTACCCGTAAACCTCCACGTTCTCCGGGTGTGAGGAACTCAAACGCGGAGTTGTCAGGATCCCTCGGGAATGGAACAGTCCGCTGGCACTAATCCAGAGCCCGCTTTGACTGTCACGGCATCCTCTGCATGGTACGTGCAGTCGGTTTCTCCATCTCTCGTCTCACTGAAAACTCGATAAAACTATATATATAGGCCTGGGAAGGGATTCATATAATAGGCCCGAAGGCAACTTGTGGTGGATCTTGTTTTCGAAATCATCCTCGAGGGATCTCATCCTCGAGGGGTTATTAATCCGGAAAATATTCGATTAAATGGCCCGAGTTAAGTGGGATCCGATAAAACGCCACTTAACCCGCCCTGCAATAATAAAATAAACATACAATGGAAGAGCGTAAAACAAGACGAGTCCTAAACGGACCTGGTAGAAGCTCCAAGCGTGTCATCGCGCCTAGGCGGCGAGCTCCTACTCCGTACCTACACATCAAAACTAAATACTAACGCCCGCTAACTAAATGATGCATCAAATCCGACATGACCATCACACCACAATACCAACATCAACCATAACAATCAATAATTATAAATGTAAAAATAATTCCAACTTATCCTATTAACACCTATTTTATTATATTTCCTAAGTTACGTTGTACTCGATTATCATACTCAAATTTACTTTACTTCATTAGCTCATTTAACTCATTCACTTAATCTCACTGAATTACATCATCCAAATCATACAATCATCGTTTACTTCATTCATAATCTTAACATTCATCATAATAATTAATCAACCCTAGCATGCTATGCTAACAATTATCATCAATTTTAAATAATCAAATCGGAGGTAATTATACCTCACGTCGTCGGCAATCGGCGACGGCTAGGGTTCCGTCGCGCGTCTCGGAGCTCGAATTCGGCGCTCATCGGCGTCCGAAGCTCGATCGGGCTCCAACTGGGTGAGCTCCGCGGAAGATCCGGTGAATTCCGGCGAATTCCAGAAATTCCGATTTTTCCGGCGGTTTTCCGACAGCTACTGGCGGTTTTCCGGCGGCTTCCGGTGGTTTTCCGGCGACAATCGCCGGCGGCGTCTACTAGTCGGAAAGGGGTCGTGTTGGGTACCCTCGGAACCGGCTCGGCGAGCCCGACTCATCTATGACCTCAACGTGGCCAATGGAGGCGGCGGCTCGCCGGAAAACGGCAAAACAGAGGCCGGCGGCGGTGGTTCGCTAGATCCGGCCGGCCACGGCGGCAACGGCCTCCGCTCCGGTCGGGAAGCGTCGCTGGGTGGTCGACGGTGCTGAGGCGACCACCTGGATCGCGGTGGCGACGGTCGCCGGCGGCGCGAATCGGCGACGCGACCGCAACGCGGCCGCGGCGCTAGGCGTGGCTTCCTCGCGTCGCGGCGGTCCGATGGTGGCCGGGCCTGGTCGGGGCGGCAGGGCGACGCCGTGGCCGGGCTGGGCGGCGTCGATCGGCGGCCAGGCGGCGTTGGCCGTGGCGGCGGTGGCGCGCGAACAGGGGCGGCGCGGCGAGGGTTTGGGCGTGGGGGAGAAAAGGTCGGGGTGAGAAGAAATGGTTGGGTGGCAAACTCGTAAATAATACTTGACTCGTCTCCGGCTCGAGTCAAGTATAATAACTAAGTCGTATTAAATCCTAAAAAAATTCATAAAAATCGGGAAAAATCCCGTAAAATCAAACAACACCAAAAAAATCATAATGATATGCTCTAGAACTATCAACCCACCCAAAATGCCCGTAACGCGTCCTAACGCGGTAAACGGCCTAAAACTAATTCTACGATCCATTATATATAAAAATAAAAAAAATGAACTGGCATACTCTCATATATTCTGATAACTCATTCTGTTCTGCTGTGTTCATGACGTTATCATCATATACTTGGGTACGCATGACCCTCATAGCTCATACACGCGACCGGCGTCGGCTCGGTACACGTGTCCTGAAACTGACTCAACTCGAAAAATAACGGTCGACCCGACCGGTTCTGAATATAAAACCCTAACTCGAATCGTGGGTTTTACAGTGGGGGAGCGGGTTAATTTTAGGTTTTTAAAATCAAAATTACCATTTTACCCATTCTTAAATAATTTAATAAAAATCATACCTAAGGTATTTTAGTAATTTACCAAAAAAACCAATTCCGATTTAAATCGGCCAATTCTGATTCCGAGCCCGATTCGAGGTCGACCGATTCGGCCCTGAAATCAGATCGGCGCACTGCCGATCCGATTTAAATCGGCCGATTCCACTCGAAATCGGCCGATTCGTGCAACCCGGCCCATAACATACTCAACTTGTTCACCCACGCTTTCGATGCAAGAGCAGTTTGCAAACGACCATTTGATTTATCATCATTTATCGATCTTTAACCTGAATTAAAATAAAATAATTAAAATTTCTTGCTGAATATAAATAGGTAAGATAATTAATAAAGTAATCATATTATTTTAAAATTTAAATAGTAGTTATAGAAAGCTATATCATTGTATAAAGATGTTTTATATAAAGTTTGATTTGTTAATACTTATGCTTTAATCTGATATAAATTAGAATAATATACTCGTAGAATAAAGGAGAACTCAATATAAACCTCTAATTAAAAGTATAAGATTTAACCAATTAAAATATAACCAAAAAATTAAATTATTATAGTTTATCTTCTTATCCAACAATGATCTATCTTTAAAGATAATTAAAATCATTATTTAAAATATTAGATTATTATAGTATATCTCATTATTTAACGATAGTTTATCCATAAAATTTAAATTTATTTATGGGATAAGTCACATATGACATAATATTTTACCTAATATTAATAAAACCCAAACCTTATGTGCATATATGGGTAGACCCGATTCAAATCATTTGCAGAGTTCAATTGGGGACCGATATAATTTACCAAGTGGCATGATCTTTAGCTTGAGAGCAGGGATAAAAGTGGAATGAGAATGGTATTTATTATTATCATTTATTATTTTTTAAATCATTTACTAAATCATTATTGCATTGTTTCTTATCATACGTAACAACTAACTTTTACCATTTTAACTATTGTAAATGATTAACAATTAGTAAATTTTGATTTGATACTATAACCTTTTAACAACACAAAACTCATACCTAAATCACAAATTTAATATAATTTGTACTATATATTTATATTAAATTAAGCTTTAAAAAGATATAATAATTTAAATTTTAATTAAATATATTAATAATATTTTTTTATATAAATTAATAACAATAAAATTTTGCCACTAAAAATAAATAATTATCTTTAATAAAATAGTTAATCAGCAAAATGATAACGGTAGAGGCTTATGTTATTATCGTTTCGAACTAAATGTAATATAGTTAAATTTATTATTTTTATTATTATTATTTTAATAAGAAGAAATATTTAATCATTATATTTTAATTTAATTCAAAACCGTAAATAAAATCCGTCAACCACTCGCGGCGGTATCTGGAGACGCTGGTCCCGTCCTCCCAATTGATTAAGATCACTTTATTTATGTGCGTACTTGTATGGTCACTTGTCAATTGTCAGGCACCTTGGCCTAATGACAAGTGACAAACAAAACTCATGGTGGGTCTGCTTTGTTTTTCAAGCAGCTTTATACAACTGTCTGCAACAGAAAATATCAAGCTATGCAATGCAACGCCAACGGAGCTTGGAGCCACCCGCGTACAATTACTTCGGTAATATAGTGAGGCATTTGATGACAGCAGGAAGATGCTCCTTTCTATGACTGGCAAAGGTAATACCAAACACCTCCGTCATGTCCAAAGCTTGCGCCTCGACCATTCGGAAGATTCTCCTCCCTATCCCACTGTGTTTCAGAAAAAAATTGCCTGCTTGTGAGTGACTTAATTTAGCAGTTAATCACAAGTATAGGTGATAGGGTGATTTGTTTGAGGACTTTGTGCATTCGTCACGTAACGCAAGAAAAAAGGGGTATATAGGCAAAAGGTATAAATAAAATTTTTTATGAAAACTCTTTTACAGTCCCAAAGTTTTTCGTCCAGGTTGATTGGCCTGCGACGTCGCGAAGATACAACGACCGCTCAAATTGCAATTTTTCACGCTCGAGTCAAAATCTCAAATATAAATGCGAGAGAGTCACTTCATCCCAGCCTCTACATCAGTTGGCTGATTCCCCGTACTTGTGTCAATTACGTAATACTCCTCTTTCTTCTACTTATTATTTATTAGGTCCTTTGGGTCTCTACCCAAGTTTTAAAATTATTATTGAGTCTAATAAGCTTTCAAACGGGACTTACAATAAGTATTATAAGCCTCTCTTAATCCAAAAGTTAGTTCAAAAATTAAGAATTTCTCATTAGCCTATATACAAATCACCAACAACCTCTATACATAATGTGAGATAAACCCAATAATTCTCTCCCTCACACATCATGACACCCGAATCATCTCCCCCTTACCACATGCAAGGCCCACATATTATAATGAAGTTCTAGAATACTCCAATTCGAGCCAGCCCACTCGAATCATTTCCCCCTCACTATATAGTGAAATTTCGAGAGACTCCAATTCTTGCTGACCTGAGGCAACACTAAGCCAACCTGACTTTAATATCACTGTTAGGTCCTTTGAGCCCCCACCTAAGTTTTAAAATTACTGTTAGGTTTAATGGGCTTTCAAACAGGACTTACAATAAGTATTATGACCTCTCTCAATCCAAAAACTAGCTCAAGAATTAAGACTTTTTATTAGCCTATGCAAATCACCAACTGTAAAACCCACGATTCGAGTTAGGGTTTTATATTCAGAACCGGTCGGGTCGACCGTTATTTTTTCGAGTTGAGTCAGTTTCAGGACACGTGTACCGAGCCGATGCCAGTCGCGTGTATGAGCTATGAGGGTCATGCGTACCCAAGTATATGATGATAACGTCATGAACACAGCAGAACAGAATGAGTTATCAGATATATGAGAGTATGCCAGTCATTTTTTTATTATTTTTATATATAGTGGATCGTAGAATTAGTATTAGGCCGTTTACCGCGTTAGGACGCGTTCGGGCAGTCTGGGTGGGTTGTTAGTCATAGAGCATATCATTATAATATTGTGGTGTTGTTTGATTTTACGGGATTTTTCCCCGATTTTTATGAATTTTTTAGGATTTAATACGACTTAGTTATTATACTTGACTCGAGCCGGAGACGAGTCAAGTAATATTTACGACCTTGCCACCACACACCCCGCGCCTTCTTTTCTTCCCCAAACCAAACCCCGATGCCGCCCCTGTGCAGCGTCACCGCCGCCGCTGTCGGCGCCGCCCGGCCACCGATCGTCGCCGCCCAGCTCCGCCACGGCGTCGCCGTGCCACCCCGACCAGCCCCGGCCGCTGCCAGGCCGCCGCGACGGCGGAATCGCCACGCCTAGCGCCGCGACTGCCTTTGGTCGCGTCGCCGATTCTGCCGCCGGCGACCGTCGCAGCCGTCATCCAGTGGTCGCCTCAGCACCACCGACCACCTAGCGGCCTTCCCCGACCGGAGCGGAGGCCATCGCCGCCCTGGCCGGCCGGATCTAGCGACCCATCGCCGCCGGCCCTGTTTTAGCCGTTTTCCGGCGAGCCGCCACCTCCGTTGGCCGCGTCGACCTCGTAGATGAGTCGGGCTCGCCGAGCCGGTTCCGAGGGTACCCTACATGACCCCTATCCAGCTAGTAGATACCACCGGCAATAGTCGCCGGAAAACCACCGGAAGTCGCCGGAAAACCGCCAGCAACTGCCGGAAAACCGCCGGAAAATCGGAATTTCTGGAATTCGCCGGAATTCACCGGATCTTCCGCGGGGCTCACCCGGTGGAGCCCGATCGAGCTTCGGACGCCGAGGAGCGCCGAATTCGAGCTCCGAGACGCGCGACGGAACCCTAACCGTCGCCGATTGCCGACGACGTGAGGTATAATTACCTCCGATTTGATTATTTAAAGTTGATGATGATTGTTAGCACAGCATGCTAGGATTTATGATGTGATTGATAGTGAATGGAGGATAAGTGATGAAGTGATAAGTTACATGATGTGATTGATAGTTTATGGAGGTTAAGTGATTTAATGAAGTAAGTAAATTGAGCATGATAATTGTGTATGATGTAACTTAGGAAAAATACAATAAAATTGTCATGAATAGGATGAGTTAGAGTTATTTTCATATTTATGGTTATTTGATGATTGATTATTTTGTGTTTAATTGTGTTGAGTTTGATGCATCATTTAGTTAGCGGGCGTTAGTATTTAGTTTTGATGTGTAGGTACGGAATAGGAGCTCGCCGCCTAGGCGCGATGACACGCTTGGAGCTTCTACCAGGTCCGTTTAGGACTCGTCTCTGTTTTACTCTTTTCTATTGTATGTTTAATGTTATTATTTGCAGGACGGGTTAAGTGGCGTTTTATCGGATCCCACTTAACTCGGGCCATTTAACCGAATATTTTCCGGATTAATAACCCCTCGAGGATGAGATCCCTCGAGGATGATTTCGAAAACAAGATCCACCACAAGTTGCCTTCGGGCCTATTATATGAATCCCTTCCCAGGCCTATATATATGTAGTTTATCGAGTTTTCAGTGAGACGAGAGATGGAGAAACCGACTGCACGTACCATGCAGAGGATGCCGTGACAGTCAAAGCGGGCTCTGGATTAGTGCCAGCGGACTGTTCCATTCCCGAGGGATCCTGACAACTCCGCGTTTGAGTTCCTCACACCCGGAGAACGTGGAGGTTTACGGGTACTGTTTAGTACAGCGCATGTCCGGACTTGTGGTTCAAAGGGTACTAAAGGCGACTGCCTGAGAGTACTCGGCCTTCGTGCTCAAGGCCAGGAGAAATATGGAGGTAAGGAGAGGGCTTAGGATAAAGTTTCACGAGAAGTACTGAAAAAGAAGTGCTGAGAGTAGCACAGTACCAGCAGCAGAGCAGTAAGTTCGGGATGCTACCGGGTCTGCAGCCCAGTGGCTCCTCAGTAGTGCCCTTCAGAGTGTTCTTGAGGAAGTATATGGTTTTCTTTCATATGAGAGTTTGCTCTCATAGCCAGTTTGCTATAGTTATTTTCTTTTCGGACCAGTAACGCTTGTTACTGACGTTTTTCTTATATATATGTAGGTGATGAGCACGAGATGGATGTGCCGGCCGGGACGGAGGAGCAATAAGGTCTTCTGCACACACATATTGGGTGATTGAATGTTTCATGTTTTGTTTATGATGTTGTTTAATAAACATGCTATGATTAAATGTTTGAGGCATGATAATGATACGAAATGAGATGATCACAGTAGCGCAGCAAAAGTATGATGGGTTAGGACCCAAGTTCCAGAATGAGCTTATAGTATATCAGATTGTGTGTAATGAAATTGTTGATATATGCTTATATACTTGTATATATTATTTTGACAGGGTGGACCCTAATCGCACTTTTAGGGAGACCCTGTCTGTTTTATTTCAGAATTTTGATCGTAACTGTATTGGTGTGTATTTTGAATTGCTTGTCATTCATGTAGTACCATGTTAGGATTTTGCGTATTTATTCATTCATGATGGATCGTATCTTCATCTTAAGACGCCGAGATTGGATCCACATGAGTTAGGTTCGGGTTAGCCGACCTAACCGGGGCCTGTAACATGCCGGTTCGGTTCACGAGCGTGAACCGGATTTGGGTGTTACACCAATGACCTCTATAGATAATATGAGATAAACCCAACAATACTTGTGCTAAAACGCAAGGTGATGAACCATACGGACCATTTTTAAAGGGCTTATGTTTAGCTAAACTCATAATACGTTGTCCATAACAGACCTCAATTTTGGATTAGCATTAGGGAACCGGCAAAGAAATGAAAATCACAACTTCGAGCCGCGCCCTTAGTTAAAACTTCAAAAGCCTGTGTAAGGACCAAGTTGAATGCTCGATGAAAAGCTTATTGGATACATATATTCTCATTTTATATGAGAAGAATTTATTTATAAAAATCTGGGCTTAGCAACGACCTTGAGATGCTCCACTCTATGCATTGTAATGCCGAACACCTCTGTCATGTCCAAATCTTTCGCCTCAACTCCACTTGGAAGCTCCCAATCGAAGCTATGAAGAAGCTGGGCAAGGGCCAGCATCACGCCTGCCTCCCCCAAAAAACTGCCGGGCAGATCCTCCTCCCAAACCCAAATGGGATAAGCTCAAAATCTTGTCCCCTGTAATCAATAGAGCTCCCAAGAAATCTGTCAGGTTTGAACTCCTCTGGATCAACATAAGTTGCTGGATCCCTCCCTATAACCCATGCATTGAAGTAGAACCTTGTTTTTGGAGGAATTTTGTACCCGCTGAGCTCGACTTCTTCGGTGGATTCTCGTGGCAAAAGAACTGGGGCGGGTGGGTGCAGTCGGAACACCTCTTTGATGACGGCCTTCAAGTAGTCCATGTTGGCTATGTCGGAATCTGATACCCATTCTCTTCCCCCCATTATGTTTCTTACTTCCTTTTGAGCTTTTTCAAGCACCCTTGGATTCATTACCAGCTCTGTCATCGCCCAATCCAGTGTTATGAATGCCGTGTCTGTGCCTGCTGCAAATGTGTCCTGCGTGCATGGAACATACACAAGACATACACGAATGAAAACTGATAATGCAAGATAGAACTTGTTTAAAAAGAGAAAGAAAAATACCATGAGGAGAGCTTTGATGTTATCCATGGTGAGGCACAAATCATTGCTTTCATTCTTCTTCTGTAAACTTAACAAGATCTCAACGAAGTCTTTCTCCATGGGAGTTGCTTTGTTGGGATGAAGGTGCTGCTCGATCAATTCGTCAAAGAACGCATCAAATCGGTTGGACAACCTGACGAGCCTCTGTTTCATACCAGTGATGAGATTGATCCATTCCAAAGATGGGAAGAAATCTCCAACGCTGAACCCACCAAGCAGTATTTGATATTCGTTCAACATATCCTGGAATCCATGCCGATCATAGTCTCCACCTTCGGAGTAAATCTTCCCAAACGCAGCTCTGCACAGAGCATCATTTGCATAGAGTCCAAGCTTCTCGCTCAGATTCACAGGTTCGGGATACGACGACCCAATTCGTCGAACTAAACGAGCAACCTCTTGTTCTCGGACATGGCCGAAGGATTGCACCCTCTTGGAGCTAAACAGCTCCAAAGTGCAGAGCTTTCTGACTAGTCTCCAATAGTGGCCATATGGGGCGAAGACCATGTCGGTGAAGTTGTAGAAGATGTACTTGGCGGAGTAGAGAAGGGGCCTGTTGGATAGAACAAGGTCGTTGGCTTTAATGGCTTCCTTTGCTAGCTCGGCCGAGGAGATGACGACGGTGGGTACCTGGCCGAGCTGCAGGTGGATGATGGGGCCGTATTTTCGAGCTAGACGGTAGAGGGAGAGGTGAGGATGATGACCGATAACTTGGTGGAGGTTGCCGATGATCGGCAGACATGGTGGTCCTGGTGGGAGTAGCAAGTTGTTATGGCGTTTGGCCAGCAGCTGCCATAGAAACAGTATCAAGAGAAGAGTAGGAATGAAGAAGAAACTTAGAAGGAGAGCCATAGCCATGAATCTGTAGTTGTTTGCGTGTATATGGAAGATTGAGGTGTTGTCATATAACACTGATTTCTTCTCTTATCGTCTGTTATCATCTAATGTTATCCCAATATTGCCAACAGTAAGTTCAGAATCACTTAGAGGCATCTGCTGCACAGACGTCAGAATACACATTATATGGAGCACGTAAAGCCAACGTACGTTGTGATGGTCTCGTGGTAAGATATGGCAAGAAATCTTGACGTGAAATGGACGGAGAACGACCATTGAATTATTAATTAGACTTCCATGGTTAACGCCACCCTCGTCAGTTCTCAAGTTTTGATTTTAAATTTTAATTATGGCTCACTTTACCTCTACCTTATGTCTTCAAATCAAAGAAATTACAATCACAAAAATCAAAGAAGATTACAATCAGAAAAGTAAGAAGATACGTCACCGACTTTGTCTTGATTTGAATATTCCGAGGATCAGGAATCCTTGCACCTCGATCAGATCACTGTCAAAACCACTCCAATGTTTTATGTGCAGTCCCCGGACCCTCATCTCATTTCTGATGGGTTTTTTGTCTAATGACATAACGTGGAGCGTCTCAGAACATATCATCGTGCGGGAACGTGTGATAAAATAATCTTTAAAATTAATTAACGAAATAAAATATTAAAAAATATATACAATCAGAGAACAATAAAAAGTTTAGGATAAA
>JAURVB010010986.1:0-10495 GCA_033002965.1 Piper betle
CGACTGGTTCGGTAACGTAAAACCCTGACTCGAATCACGGGTTTTACAGCCGTCCCCCTGTTTTTGTCTTTTCACCACCCTACGCCGGCATCCACAGCCATGAGATCAACCCTATACTGATCGAAGAAGAGAGTTGGATCATCTTCCGACGTCAGAACGGTCGTGACCGCTGATTCCCGACGGGGCTTGCCCATGCTTGCCCATCTCGCCGGATAGGGGAAACTTGTCGGCAATTTCTCAAGTGTAAAATTATATTCGTTTTCTTATTGATTTTAAACTTTTAATCCTCACGATTATAAAACTTATTATCAAATTCAAATATGCATGCAAGAAAATTAAGAAGAGGGAGATAGGAATACCTAAGCAAGGGAGAAGACATGCCGGCAACGAAGAGGAGAAGAGATGCAAATGAAGGCTAGGGTAGAGGATGTCCTTTATAAATAAAATGACGGCTAGGGTTTGTGGTAACACACTAACACCCGTATTTAATTCCTTTAACCGGGTAGACTTAACCAGGCAGAGAATATAATATAATTAATATTAATTCTCTAACGTTCGATCCCTCTCTGCCCAAGTCGAATATATTAATTTTTTTTTTCACGGTCTTTACAAGTAGTCGTCATAGGTCTGGTCAGGTGCTGTTTATGTGGCCGACTAGGGTAGACGCCATGGGTCATGGGCTGATTATGTGATCGACATGGAGTCACCATGGGCAGGTCAGGGTTGCTGATTGGGCGGCCGGAATGGGGTCAACAAGGACTGGTTGAGGGTTGCCATGTGGTGGCCAAGTTGGAGATGCCATGGCAGCAAATGGAGGCCGCCACTGGTTGGTCGCCATGCATGATGAAAATACCGGCTTTCACGGGTTGACTACAATAAAGCTGGGAACTTTGGGGTTGTTAAATGAATTGTTAAAGTAGAATGACAACCAGGTAAATATGGGAGAACTCGATGCGGTTGAGTTAGAATATAAGGTAAATACAAAAGAATTAAGTATGGGACACGTTAATAATTAAATTATCAATTAGATAATGGGGATTTGGATGAGGATAATTAATAATTAATTATCATTAGAATTGCTAAAAATTTAATAAGAAATGAAGACTAATATGAACTAATTACATCATTTAAAATTGATAGTATATTAGTCATGTAAGTTGCATGTAGGTTCAGATTAGGGTTCACGGGTCACAATCAGACAAAATCTATAACAACCCAGCCCAAAGTGCAACGTAATGGGCTAAGTCATCTCTTTAAAATGAGTACCCCGGAAGTTAAAGATCTATAGTCCATTCCCACTTATAAACAGGATCTTCTCCCAGTAGGTATTAGATGTGGGACTAAGTTGAGGGATCTGACAATCCACCCACCTTAGGGAATTTCGTCCCCGAAATGCCTATATGTGGCCCGTTGCTAGCCTCAGCCCACGACATTTTTGGCCCGTGACCAGTAGCCTAGCCAACGTTTCTAGTCTTGGCCTGTTGGTAACCCCAACCCACGACCTTTCTTGCCCGTGACCGGCAGCCTAGCGAACGTCCCTAGTCCATCCCACCATCTAACACGGAACCAGGTCGGCTCTGATACCATTTGTAACGACCTAGCCCAAAGTGGAATGTAATGGGCTAAGTCATTTCTTTAAAATGGGTACCCTGAAAGTTAAAGATCTCCAGTCCATTCCCACTTATAAACAAGATCTTCTCCCAGTAGGTATTAGATGTGGGACTAAGTTGAGGGATCTCATAAAATCATAAGTCAGGTACGTATAATAGGTAGAACATCGTATTTTCCTTGTTGGTAGCCTTGGTCGGCTTGAGCCTAGATTCGACCACCATGCACCAAGTGCAACTGGGGTTAAAGAATTGACTCAGTCCGACACTGGGTCGTGTTATGTGTGTGAATCTTGTGATGCATCGATATTGTTTTGGAGTAGTGATAGCCGCCCCATAACAAGGCTATGGCCGGTGTGAGCGAGGCATAGCAATTCCTCCATCGCACTGGAGTGTAGTGATAGCCTCCCCATAAAAAGGCTACGGCCGGGGTGTGTGAGGCACTGGCACTAGAATTGGTAGTGAGAGCTTCCCCACAATAGGGCATAGCAATCACGTGAGTGCAATGATAATCTCCCGATAAAAAGGCTATGGCCAGGGTGTGTGAGGCACTGGCATTAGAGTTGGCAGTGAGAGCTTCCACACAAACGGGGCATAGCAATCACCTGAGTGCAGTGATAGCCTCCCCATAAAAAGGCTACAGCCAGGGTGTGCATGGCACTGGCACTGGAATACAGTGATAGCCTCCCCATAAAAAGGCTACAGTCGGGGTGTGTGAGGCACTGTCACTAGAATTGGTAGTGAGAGCTTCCCCACAAATGGGGTGTTGCAATCACGTGAGTGCAGTGATAGCCTCCCCATAAAAAGGCTACGGCTGGGGTGTGTGAGGCACTGCAACTAGAGTTGGCAGTGAGAGCTTCCCCACAAATGGGGCATACCAATCACCTGAGTGCAGTTATAGCCTCCCCATAAAAAGGCTACAGCCGAGGTGTGCAAGGCACTAGCACTAGAGTGTAGTGATAGCCTCCCCATAAAAAGGCTACGGCCAGGGTGTGTGAGGCACTGGCACTAGAATTGGTAGTGAGAGCTTCCACACAAACGGGGTGTAGCAATCACTGAGTGCAGTGATAGGCTCCCCATAAAAAGGCTACGGCCGGGGTGTGTGAGGCATTGGCACTAGAGTTGGCAGTGAGAGCTTCTCCACAAACGGGGCATAGCAATCACCTGAGTGCAGTGATAGCCGCCCCATAAAAAGGCTACGGCTGGGGTGTGCAAGGCACTGGCACTGGAGTACAGTGATAGCCTCCCCATAAAAAGGCTACGGCCGGGGTGTGTGAGGTACTGGCACTAGAATTGGTAGTGAGAGCTTCCCCACAAATGGGGTGTAGCAATCACCTGAGTGCAGTGATAGTTTCCCCAGAAAAAAGCTACGGCCGGGGTGTGTGAGGCACTGGCACTGGAGGCAGTAGTGGTAGCCTCCCCGAAAAAGGGCTACGGCCGGGGTGTGCGGATCACAGTGGATACCTCCTCCGCATTGTTTTGGAGTATAGCGGAATCGCTCCACTGCATATTAAAATAAACATAAGGAAATAGTGGAATGTACTTGATTTGTTTTATCTATTATACTACTTAGTGTTGTAATCACTAACGCGAAATTGCCTCCGCAGGTGTGCAGATACGAAATTAGGTGATTGACAACCAGGGCATGGAGCAAAATAAATATGAGGACTCCTTTTTTTTATTTATTTGAGAAATAAGTGTGGCTACTGGGAAATGGTCTAAGACTATGGGATCTTTATATATGTTTTTGTTTAAAAAAATGTTAGACATATTTGCTAAATTGTGAGTAACACCTGGCCAGCTAAGCCCATAATGTTGTGACAAATGGCGGGTCGTTACACATCCCTAGCTATACCCTCAATCTGCTTCGCCTGTGAGTTCACCGCCTTTATCTCGCCGGTATCGATCCTTGTCTTCAACCCTACCTCCATTGCCATCCCATTGAAAAAACTTGTGCGTAGCACCCGTGTCCACTCAGGCTGAATCTAGTCTCCCGTTCACTACACATGGAACATACATCAAGTGAGCTCCTCCAGAAGCTACACGTTTAGCTACCAATGCCCCGAGTATCTGAAGGGTAGACGCTCGAGCAAGAGGCTCCTCCTCTTGGTCCTGGTCTGCATCCACTACCAAAGCATTCACCTTGTCTCGGCTCAGACACTCTTTTGCCCGATGCGGTCCACCGCACAGAAAGCACTCAGATGCTGGTACACCTGGCACTCGATCCCTGCTGCCCGACCCCATGTCCGACACCCTCTTTGGCTAGAACGGCTTCCTGCCATCCCGTTGGCTATTGTTGCCTTTGCCTCCTTGGAAATTCCTACTCAGGCCATCTTCTCTTGATACCCCAGCATGCTTGAAGTCTACCAGGGCATTGGCAGCAACCAAAGCTACAAGTAAATCCTGGACTTTCTGCTGCCTCAATTCCTCTGAGCCCATGGTTGCAAACCAGAGATGAAGTTGAACAACTTATCTTCCTCCGACATGTTTTTGATGTCGAGGAGACAAGAGGTAAACTCCTTGACGTACTCTCGCACTATTCCAGACTGTCTCAATTGCTTGAGTCTATCCCTTGCCTCCCATGTAGTGTTGGTTGGCAAGAATTGCCCCCGAAGCTCTTGTTTCAAGGAATCCCAGGTCTCCATTCGGGGTCAACCAGCACTCTCATCCTCCTCAGCGTAAGTTCTGTACCATAACTTGGCATCCTCCGATAGAAACATGCTGGCCAAAGAAACCTGGCCCTCTTTGGGTATATTCACAGCAACGAAGTACTCTTGAATGTCCCAGATGAAGTTCTCTAAGTCCTTAGCTGACCTAGCTCCCTCGAACTTCTTCAGCTCCGACACCTTGAGCCTTCTCTGGATCGAGTTTTCCTCGGCTGCACGGTCAACCCCTCCCGGTTGAGGATATCTGGCGACTGCTTGCTTCAACAGCACTACGTCTATATGTAAAGCTCCTATGATATCCCGGAACTCTTCCGACAATCCCGCCATTGTTTCTTCTTTGATACGGCTGGTCCCAGGTATGTCGCTCACCCGAGTGCTCAAGTCCTTCATCCCTTCGGTCAAGGACTATAGCTGCTCAAAGATGGTCCGTCCATCATCACTACTGGTAGGTCCTCCCACCAGCACTCTCCTGACATACTATGTCATTTGTAGTATCTAATATTGCCTTCATGCCATTGCATGCATGCATTATATAGGATTTAAGTAGTGGGTCTACTTTTGCTAGGTCATGCGGAGTTGAGCTCACCAAGCTAAGACGTGAAGCTTGCCTCACATCTCTATTAGGACTCTTTTCTGCTTGATTAGTTGCTTGGCTCTATCGTAGTATTGTTTTACATTGTAGGACATAGTTAATGGCTTTTTATTTTTTCCCGATACCTACAGGTCATCTTATTGTTTTTTCCAAATTAATAAAATTTCGAGGTTGAAATATCTTGATGAGTTTTTGAAAGATAAGATCCACTTCAAAAGTTGCTCTAGCACAATTTATTAGTCTATATTTATTGTATGATTTTTAGATTTCTTATGCATGCATAATGGATAAGAGCAAGAAGCTCACCAAGGGGTCTGGCTGGTACCCACATGTAGTGCTTGGTTTGGTAGTTAATATTTAATATATTATGATTATGATACTCAATTTTAGTACCTATTAGCAGTATGTATTAAGCATGTGGATGCTCTCTGTTGAGTATATCCCAACTATGCAATATTTAAGTTATGATTACACGGGCCATTTTGGTTGTGGGCATGTTGTCGTAGACCAGATTTTGACTTATGCATAGTATTGGTACGTTACCGTTGAGTATTTCGGTTTGTGTGTATGTTTATCGCTATGATTATAATTAAGCCATCATGATAATTATTCACTATTGTGATTATGATGTGGAGATGTTGAGTTTCTGATACATGTTGAAGTTTCGCATGGATGATGAGTCATCCATTTACCACTTTGAAAATGTTTTTTTAAGTATTTTAGGACCGGCAATCTTTTAATTATTGACATATTTTTCTATAGTGTTGTATTACAGTTTGGTTGGAGGGATGTAATGATTGAGAATCATTCATGGGTAAGCTAAATTGTCTGCTAGTGTTGTGTGTGGTTGCTCATGTTGTGGGGCCAGTGGGCCATATGACTGTTCGGGCGCGGGTTCGTCCGCGTCGGGTTGGAAGGGTTCGGTGGGACCGAGGCGCCCTTGCCGCGCAAAGAGACAGCGTGAATGGAACTAAAGTGTCACAAGTTTTCAATAACACTTAGACAATTCTTATGCACTCGGTGGGATGGCCATTTCGACACACACACTCGACAGGACTTCCCCAGCACTCGGCACGCAGGCTCGAGGCTGCTGGAATAGAACTGGATGGTTCGGTCACAGGTGGACAACGCTGCACCGACAGCTTACCGGGTGTGCCCAGCACTTGGCCCCGACCAAGGCTGGTTGCAGCCACACACCGGCAATCCCCCTTACCCGACACTACCTCACATCTCCACGCAGGGAGGCACTCACCCACACTTGATCACTTTTGATCTGATTTTGTTTTTCTCCCCTTCTACACAAGGATAACATCTCCTTATATAGACACCCGGCTGAAGTGCTGCACGCCAACACATGCACCCCTTGGTGCTTGGTGTTCCGGCTTCCACCCCTTTCCCTCCTTCCGAATAAATCTCACGTATCTTATTTCTATTAAATTAGGCATAACCACGGGTTCAACCACGACTGGCTGGGTTAACCGTCATGATTGAGCCGAGGGGTGCGGTGAAAAATTTGGACGAACAATGACATAAATATTTTGTGGGGCTAGTGAATTAATAAGATTACTCATGTATGATTGCCTTCAGACATTTTAATTGAACTCTAGGGATGCCTTGTGTGAAAATGATTGAAATATTTATCGCGAACATGTGTTTGAGCTGTTTTGCAAGTGGTATACTCTGAGGCATGCTGGTCTATTATTTTTTGTAGGAATTCTGCAAGCGTTGTAGTCGAAGGTAAAAATATCCCTTGTATACTAAACCATGTTACTTGTGCGAATACACGAAACAAAGAAAAAACATGGGTTGGAAGAGCTTGTGTTGTAACGACCCGCCATTTTTCATGATAATATTGTGGGCCTAACTGGCTAGGTGTTACTCAAAATTAAAGCAATTATGTCACAAGCAATTATGTCAAACATTATTAGAAATCATAACTTATAATAAAATCCCACAGTCTTGGACCGTTTCCCAGCAGCCACACTTATTCCTCAATTAAATAACAAAAAGGAGTCCTCATATTACTTTGCTCCATGCTCTAGTTGTCAATCATCTAATCTCGGATCTGCACACCTGCGGAGGCAATTCCGCGTTAGTGATTACAACACTAAGTAGTATAATAGATAAAACAAACAAGTACATTCCACCATTTTCATATATTTATTTTAATATGCGGTGGAGCGATTCCGCTATACTCCAAAACAATGCGGAGGAGGTGTCCGCTGTGATCCGCACACCCCGGCCGTAGCCTTTTTATGGGGAGGCTACCACTACCGTCTCCAGTGCCAGTGCCTCGCACACCCCGGCCGTAGCCTTTTTGTGGGGTAGCTATCACTGCACTCGGGTGATTGCTATGCCCCGTTTGTGGGGAAGCTCTCACTACCAATTCTAGTGCCAGTGCCTCGCACACCCCGGCCGTAGCCTTTTTATGGGGAGGCTATCACTGCACTCCAGTGCCAATGCCTTGCACACCCCGGCCGTAGCCTTTTTGTGGGGCGGCTATCACTGCACTCAGGTGATCGCTATGCCCCGTTTGTGGGAAGCTCTCACTGCCAACTCTAGTGCCAGTGCCTCACACACCCCGGCCGTAGCCTTTTTATGGGGCGGCTATCACTGCACTCAGTGCCAGTGCCTCACACACCCCGGCCGTAGCCTTTTTATGGGGCGGCAATCACTGCACTCTAGTGCGATGGAGGAATCGCTGTGCCTCACTCACCCCGGCCGTAGCCTTTTTATGGGGCGGCTATCACTACTCCAAAACAATATCGATGCATCACAAGATTCACACACATAACACGACCCAGTGTCGGACTGAGTCAATTCTTTAACCCCGGTTGCACTTCGTGCATGGTGGTCGAATCTGGGCTCAGGCCGACCTAGGCTACCAACAAGGAAAATACGATGTTCTACCTATTATACGTACCTGACTTGCGGGTTCGTCCGACTGTAATCCGCTAACCCTAATATGAACGGGGCATAAAATTATACATTAGTATAATTTTACTCGCGTCGAAAATGCATGCAACTAAATATTTAATATATGCCACATTAATTAATTTATTTAATTCGATAAGGTTCAACACTTCTTTATTTAATTAATTATGCTATCGCGTAATTTCTACGCGATTATCTTTTATTGATCCATTATTTTACTTTACGAATTTATTATAAGAATAATCATTTTATTTATCAAATATAACTTTTATATGATAAAGGTGAAGTCTCTATTAAATATTCCTCATAACCCTTCAATTTAAGTTAATTGCTTTTAATCAGCCGATTAATTAATTACCGTTTATCGTGATCGAAATTTATTAATTTCATGTAATAATTTATAAATTTATTATTTTGACCACTTAACTCATATTCCTTTAAATTAATTATTTCAATGATTTTAACACGAGTTGGTATTATTATTATGATTTTTAACTCAACCCATATCGAGTCAACCCGAAATTACAAAACTGCCATTCTTCTTCTTCTTCTTCTTCTTCTTCTTCTTCTTCTTCGTCCCAACACCATTCTTCTCTTCACCCAAAACCAGCACCAAGCTCTTCTCTTTCGACCAAAATCTAGATCCTATCCTTCACCCATTGTCTCCCTTTCCCAGAATCAAATTAGCAGCAACAATCAAAAGAGCTGCACTGGCACTGGAGACGGTAGTGGTAGCCTCCCCACAAAAGGGCTACGGCCGGGGTGTGCAGAATCACAGCGGATACCTCCTCCGCATTGTTTTGGAGTATAGCGGAATCGCTCCGCCGCATGTTAAAATAAACATAAGGAAATAGTGGAATGTACTTAGTGTTGTAATCACTAACGCGGAATTGCCTTCGTAGGTTTGTAGATACGAAATTGGGTGATTGACAATTGGAATCACTAACGTGGAATGTACTTAGTGTTGTAATCACTAACGCGGAATGTAAATTTATCTCTCTGTGGGATGACAATTGGAAATTTATCATTATATTACTTGTTTCGACCGTGTATACTTGCACGCCATTGAATTTAGCGAACACGAGTCCACAGAGACTTGTGCTCCTAGCTCCCCAGCAACAACCACGGCAAAGAGGCCCATAGAACCAAGCTCAAAGCCAGAGAACCGGAGACCAATAGCCACCTAGACAACCACAGAGGGGATAGAACCAGATAGGGTGCATGGCTGCAGGGCAACCGAAGCAGCCGAATGGTAGACAATAGGCATCGCTAGGTCAAAATCAGGTTGTACCACCGACAACATATCCTGCTCAGCACTGTAGTAGCCAGTGGGGATGTATGTAGCAACAGTGGAAGAGACACTCGACGATATGATAGTCGTGACAAGCAAAGAAGATGGTTAGAGATGTTAGCAGATTATGAGATTGACATAGCAAACAACTAGGGCAAAGCGAATGCTGTAGTAGAGTGCATGTGAGTAGGAAGCCAGGAGTCTCATACTTTGCAGGATTGGCAGCAATGTCAGTGACTCAGTATACTATGGGTCAAAGCCCGTTGGTTGGAATGATGGCAAGATTGGCCATTTAGCCAAGTATACTTGAGCAGATCAAGGAAGTAGACCCACAGTCGAAGTAGTGATTGGAATAGGGAACACATCAGGATTTGGCCAGGGATGCAGATGTATTGAGTCAGAGTGAGAAGTGACCTCTTCATGCCAAATGTTCTAGAGTGTCTCGGACTTCGAAATATGATTCTTCACGAAGCTCACACATTGAGATGCTCAGTGTATCTAGGTGGAGTGAAGAGGTATCACAATGTCCGACAAACATATTGGTGGCCAGGAATGAAGAGAGAGGTATACGACACAGTGTGAGATGTTTCATGGTCCCGCAAGTGAAAGTTGACACGTACACCAAGGTGGAAAGCTACAGCCATTGGGATCCCCGTAGTGGAAGTGGGAGAGTATAGCATAGGACTTTGTAGTCATTCTGCCTAGGACCTGCCTACAAAAGGATGCAATATGGGTCATAGTAGATCGACTCACAAAGAGCCGCATTTCATACCAATCAGGATCAATTATCCACTTACCACTTTGGCCATCCTATACAAAGGCTAGATAGTCAGTGTAAAAACCTTGATTTTATTACAAGACTCGAACCTAAATATTATGAAATAAATATCGATGAACCAATATAGTTGTTTATCAAGTCGACTGGTCATGGTTCGACTTAAGGTCACCTAGAAAATACCTATTCATGAATGGATGATGGGGTGTGAGAATTTAATGAAGGGGCTCGTTGAACCTAAGAAATTCCTATGGATGATGGGGTATGAGAATTTAATGGAGGGAATGGTTGAAGAGTATATATATGCAGGAGGAGGGGATCGTTGAGGGGGGAAAAAACTTTTTCCTAGCCGTCAAATTCTTCTTGCCTCCTCTCCGTCCCAAGCGACCTCCCCATTCTGCGTGAGTTTTTCGTCCCTCATCTTATTTGTTTCCATTAGGATTCTTGCATGCAAGGTTTGTTGGAGACGCCTGCTAAGTTGCTAGATCCCTAGCGTCTTATGCATGGGGTTCGTGTCGACTGCTTGGTATGAACTGTTGCGAGACTTTGGGGTCGGGTGTTCGTTTTGTTGTGGGTGTGCAGCTTTGCTTCAGCCTTCGATTGGCAAGAATTGTTGGGATTCTTTGAATT
>JAURVB010010988.1:0-17481 GCA_033002965.1 Piper betle
AATTTTTTTCCTGGTCTTTACAATAACCTAAGCCGAGTTGATAACAGCTACCTCTTGGGAGCTAAACACATGGATATAAACATGTTAGAGATAGTAATGGGTTCAAGACATACATGATCAGGATCAGGTTTAAGCAGTTGGAAGCACAACGACCTTGCAAGTTGCTCAACCACCAACCGAATAGCACTACCGCTATCCATGTTGCTCAACCAGTGACCTTGATGCACAACAACCGTTTGGATATTGTACTACTGTACCGAACTGAGTAGTCATTGTTGAAGTAAGGCCAAGTAGTTACCTAACCTACAAGAGGTCAACTACTTGAGGATGTTCTTAGCATTGCATAGAGACCACATTTCATAGTTTCGGAGCATAGTAGGGTCAAAGATTGAGGACAGGACATAGCTATGATAACATCATCCAGGCAGAGGAAAGTTAGGTCGACTAGAATTATTTGGATGTGATGGCACATGATTGACTTCACCGGGCATCTTGCATACATCACCTTGACCTGCCATCCTAGGGTTAGATATGTATTGTAAGATAGTGTTAGTGACAATCTTATAGGGATCATCAGACAATATTAGTGGGTCTTTTAGGGATGTACATGGATAGAGTTTGAGAATACAGCACTGTGACCTCCAAATGAGATTGTCACAGTGGTCAGATTGTTTATTTAGGATGACAATAGATGTATGAGTTATAGCCCGGGTATACAGATCAGTGATTAGCAGATGGTTAGACAATCAGTGTGACCTCAGCCGGCAAGAGGAGTTCAACTCATATTAGAATTTTGGCATAGATAATGGGTTCAATGAGGGAGTGTCCTTTGGAGAGAGAGTGATTTCCTTGTGCTTCACTAGCACGATTAGGACCTTACCTTGAGACATATAATTGAGCCTTTGCCAAGAGTATAGGAGGTACCTTCATGATATTGTTTAGAACCTACCGTGTATGTAGCCTATAGCAAAGTAGTCTGGAGGAGCCAACTTCACCCATGCTTGGGAGCGACACAGATATGGACTTCATTCAGACTAGACCATGCTAACTAGGTAGAGGGTCACCAGTGAATGCTCATCTTGACTTATAGCTTTGTTTGAGAGCCTACCACAGCGGTAGTAGTCATGTGAGTCAAGATAAGTGCTACAAAGTGGTATGGGACAGTAAGTCACACACCACTGAAGAATGGATGAGACACATGTCAAACCTCAATATGAGTCCCCATAGGCTCGATGGGAGATAGTGGTTATTTGGGTCATTTGAACCCCGCCCGTTTGGAAGTGCGTGACTAGTATAGTATGGAGAAACACATACCTACTATTATCTATTAAAACTAAAGCCACTTAGGAGCTGTATCTTAAGCTGGTCATTGATTTCCTGTTCCATAAGCTGGCCACCGGTGGAAGAGTCCAATCATGATGATGTTAGAGATACATCCATGGACCTACCCATATTTTTGAGCCACCCAGTATCCTATATAGGGGTTTTATTACCATGATGACTCCCATGATTACCTTTACACCACGACAAATAGAGTGATGTACATAACTAGTATGATTTTCTAATATTAGTGTACTCTTCTAGCAGACCTGATATTAGACTAGCAGACCTGATATTAGACTACATGAGGATGAGACACATACTAGTTAGAGTCGTAGAGTAGTGTACTAGTTTTACCCGAGAGATCCATTCTCTTTCTATGTGGTGCATAGACACCAGACAGAGTCGAGCATTTTTACTCACTCCTCCAAATATACTAATCCTGCTACCAAGTTACCAAGATAGTGGAGATGAGCAAACATTGACCAATGCACATGCTACAAACCATATGTAGATTCCATACTTCCATGCAAAGTATGCTATCATACTCCTTGAGACACATTGTGCATGTACAGGCGAGATACTAGACTTGGGACCAACTAGAGCTATAGTATGCAGTAGAGTCTTGTTCAATAATGGAGATATTAGAGTGAGAGCCACTAGAGCTATAGTATGCAGTAGAGTCAAAACAACTATCCTTATTCTATTATTGAACACAATGAGATACTAGACTTGGGACCAAGTTAGCTAAGACCAAGCGAGCAGTCCAGCTCCCCTTATCGGGACACCTGAGTGTTTGAATTAGCGACAGAGAACCATATAGCCCATTAGCATTTTTCCTTATTTGGTTCCTGTGTCTACCACATGCTAGTAGGACTCATAGGACACCCTAGTATTGTTGTAGGACCTGGAGCAGAGTGCCCTGAGGGTACACGTAGTTGACCTGCCACATTGATGAGGATCAGGGAGACATGAGTAGATGTTAGGCCACATACCTAGCACTGACATAGTTTTTTTTCTGATGTAGCCCACTGTAACGACCCGCCCGAACCGGAACGGGTGTTACCTAAAATATAGCGTATCATGCAAGAACATAATAATTCCACAACATGAATTTTAGTACTGCAATTAAGTGTAAAATTCATAGATCGTAAAAATAAGTTCTGATGCATATGACAATATATAAAATAACTGTCCCACAGTCTTTGACCATTTCCCATAGCCACATTTATTACACAAGAAAATAATAAGGATGTCCAACTTTATTATCAATTCCCCATACCTAGCTTGGTAAAAGAACCACCAACCACAATTCTATTCTTCAGTCCAAAGCTGCTCACTTGCAGAGGCAATTCCGCATTAGTGATGAAAGCACTAAGCCGCATAATTAAATGAAACAAGTCAATTTAATACCTATTATCATTTAACCCGTCTTTATTATCGTTTCACAAGTATTTTAGTAATTATCTCTCAGGTCATTTTGAGATTAGAAATTGCCTCTTAGGTCATTCTGAGATTTGTAAAAGTCTCTCAGGTCATTCTGAGATTAATAATTGTCTCCCAGGCCATTATGAGATTAGAAATTTTCTCCCAGTTCATTCTGAGATTAGGTGGTCTCTTAGGTCATATTAAGATTCGTCATTATCTCCCAGTTCATTCTGATATTAGAAATCATCTCCCATTTCATTCTAAGATTAGTCATTATCTCCCAATTTATTGTAAGATAAGAAATCGTCTCCTAGTTAATTCTGAGATTAGTCATTATCTCCCAGTTCATTCTGAGATTAGAAATCGTCTCCCAGTTCATTCTGAGATTAGGTGGTCTCCCAGGTCATTCTAATATTAGTCATTATACAGACCTGGATATTTAGAACTCACAGCTGTGACCAACGATCCTAATCTGAACGAGATCAAAAATTATACAGAAGTATAATTTTATTCGAGTAGGAATGGATGCAGCTAAATGTCTAATATATATATATTACAATTTTTGACAACATAACATGTAACAATTCAAAAATATTTCTAATACAATTATTTAAATTATTCAATTCAATAAAGTTTTGAACTTTATTATCATTATGCTATTTAGGTTCGACGATTGTGATTTTTACCCGATTAAATTTTAATAACTCATTTTCTACATTACTGACTCGTTATTAAAATAATCACTTTATTTACTAATATTCAATTTAATATGGTTAAGGTAAATTCTTTGTTTTATTAATTACTTATAATCCTCTCATTTAATTAAATCGCTTGTTGTGCGCTGATTAATTATCGACTGTTTATCATTACCGTATTTTATTGCTCGTGGCGATTTCGTACAATATTTAATTAGTTTAGTAACTTTACCCATAACCCATTAAAATGATTATTTTTAAAGATTTATTACAAGTTCATATTATTTTTTAACTTGGGTCGGTATCCTGTCAACCCATATTTACAAAACTGCCACCCTTCTTCTTCTTCTTCTCGTCACCATTTTTCTTCTCCAAAAATAGGTTCGTCCTTCTCCTCCAACCCTTATCTTGGCACCCAATTGAACCGCCATCTAAACATCCCAACAAAGCATCAACAACAAGATTAAATCAGCAAGTGAGGAAGCCTCATGTGTGTGTTTTACAGCAGCGATCCAAGACGCCATCCTGCACCAAACTAGGCATGTTTGTAACAACCCAGCCCAAAGTGCAACGTAATGGGCTAAGTCATTTCTTTAAAATGGGTACCCCGAAAGTTAAAGATTTATAGTCCATTCCCACTTATAAACTGGATCTTCTCCCAGTAGGTATTAGATGTGGGACTAAGTTGAGGGATTTCACAATCCACCCACCTTAGGGAATTTCGTCCCTGAAATGCCTATTCTTGGCCCATTGCTAGCTCCAGCCCACGACCTTTCTGGCCCGTGACCGGCAGCCTAGCCAACGTTTCTAATCCAGCCCACCATCTAACACAGAACCAGGTTGGCTCTGATACCATTTGTAACAACCCAGCCCAAAGTGCAACATAATGGACTAAGTCATTTCTTTAAAATGGGTACCCCAAAAGTTAAAGATCTATAGTCCATTCCCACTTATAAACCGGATCTTCTCCCAGTAGGTATTAGATGTGGGACTAAGTTGAGGGATTTCACAATGTTCCTCTTCTCCTGCCTCAAGATCCTCCTTTCCTGCACCCTTCTCCAATTCAGATGTTCCACGACCTCAGGCTTGCATCAAAACAGGAAAGATTGACCAGCTTTGGATGTTACATAGAGTATGGTCGTTCACCCCACTTCTGCACTTCGCCACCATGAATTCCAGTAAGAAGGTCGATCTGTTGCAGACTGTTCCGGAGGTCTGAACTGCTGTGAAGGAACCCATGATGCTGTCAATGAAGCACTAGTGTCTACCCCTCGGAACATCCATTACAGTACCTATTGCAGTAGAACATTGCCACTTCCATCACCCTTCCAACTCTGCCCATTCACCGCTGCAATTCCGCCACCCACCGAAAACTAGGGACATGGTGAGCCCTCCCTTCGACTCCAGCAGCAAGAGAGGTCATCGGGGTTGTGAGGACTGCCTTGAAAATGTTCTTACGGTCGCCCATCTTGCCAAAATTTCAGACTACTCAGCCATGGAAAGGATTCCAGTTTCTAGTTTAGTTCTTGTTGTTTATTTTTTATTTCAGACTTTATTTCTCATGTTTATCAAGCTTAGTATCAATTAAAAAGACATATGAATGCATGAAAATTAAGAATAAGGAGATAAGAAGGATACCCAAGCAAGGAAGAAGCCTCAGTAAGGAAGAGGAGAACTAGGCGGCTAAGGTGAGGAAGACGCCTTACACCAAAAATGACGTCCTCTTTCGAATTTATAAAAATGAAAATGACGACTAGGGTATGTGAAAACACCCTCAGACCCATATTTCATTTAACCGGGTAACCGGGTAAATAATAAAATATAATAATTAACCGGGTAGAAAATATAACACGTTCGGTCCTTCCCAGACCATGTCCACAAAATTTTTATTTTTTTCACGATTTTTGCAATCTTCCCAACTTGGAACTATTTCGTCCCCGAAATATCATAACGGGCAATAGAACAAACATGATTAAATTTATTTATTTCTTCAGGATCAGTTCATGTTACTACAAATATAAAACTCCTATGCCACAAACAGGATAGGGTATTTCCTTGCTATTTCTTATTCAGTCTCCCATGTAGCTTCATCTGACCCCTAATTTTTCCACAATACTTTTACCAAAGGAATTTCCTTGTTCGTGAGTGTCTTTATTTCTCTTGCCAGGATGCGAATCGGCTTTTCCTTATAGGTTAAATCTGACCGTAGCTCTAAGTCTTTAAAATTGGTGATGATATGACCTTCATCTCATACAAATTTTTTAGCATTGACACATGGAAAACATTGTGTACTTCAACGAGACTTGGTGGCAATGCTAATCTATATGCACAATTTCCAACTCGATCTAGGATTGGAAACGGTCCTATAAATCTTGGCTTCAACTTCCTTATATTTTAAATCTAATCACCCCCTTCTTAGGAGATGTCTTTAGGTACACAAACTCCCCAACTTGGAACTCTAGGTCCCACCTTCGAGTATCAGCATAACTCTTTTGTCAATCCTAAGCTGACATAAGTCATTACTGAATAAGTTTCACCTTTTCAGTTGCTTCTGTCACCATCTCTGGCCCGATTATAACTGCCTTGGTTGACTCTAGCCAGCGCGATGGAGATCTGCAGGGCCTACCGTATAAGGCTTCAAATGGTGCCATTCCAATACTGGCTTGGTAAGATTTATTGTGGGTGAATTCAGCCAAGGCTAAGTGTTTCTCCCAGTCACCTCCCCAATCAAGAATGGAAGCTCTTAAAAAGTCATCCAAAGTTTGAATAGTTCTATCACATTGACCATCAATTTGGGGATGATATGTTGTACTCAACTTAATTTGAGTTCCCATGGCTTTTTGGAAAACTTCCCAAAAATGTGAGGTGAATAGGGATCGTGGTCAGAGACTATCTCCTTTGGAATCCCATGTAATTTGACAATATTGTCAACATATAATCCTGCCAGGTATTCTGCCATCCTCATTGATTTCGTGGGGATGAAGTGAGCTACCTTAGTTAGTCGGTCAACAACTACCCATATGGAGTCATGCTTCTTCTGACTCCTTGGGAGCATTGCAATAAAATCACATGTGACACACTCCCATTTCTAAGTTGGTATTTTTAAAGGTTGCAATAGTCCTCCAGGTAGTTGATGTTGGGCTTTAATTTGTTGGCAAATCTAACACTTGGAGACAAAATCCACAACATCCCTCTTCATCCCAATCCACCAGTAGATTTGCTTTAAATTTTGATACATTTTAGTAACTCTAGGGTGCATCGAGAACTTTGAACAATGAGCCTCTTCCAAGATATTTCGCCTCAGTGCATCATCCTTGGGTACATACAACCTTCCTCTAAATCTGATCACACTATTGGAATCAGCTACAATGTCAGGAGTCTTGTCCAACATTTCATTTAACTCCTCATCACCCATTTGTGATAGCTTAACACAATCAACTAAATCATTGAAACAACCAAATTTGCCCGTAAGCCTGTTAGTTGCTCCACCGGGTTGATAGCTACCACTTCTGCTGACATGGCCTAAAGTCTAGCTAGCTGCTGACTTTTATCCACTTTGCCCTTCTGACTCAACACGTCGGCTACCACATTCACTTTCCCTATATTGTATATGATTTAGAAGTCATAGCCCTTCAAATATTCAATCCACCGCCTCTGTCGAAGGTTAAAATCATTCTGGGTGAAGTTATACTTCAAACTCTAGTGGTCAGTGAAGACTTCAAACTGGGCTCCATACAAGTAGTGTCTCCAAAATTTTAAGGCAAAAACCACCACTGCCTGTTCCAAGTCATGGGTAGCCTAATTTTGCTCATGAATCTTCAATTGACGAGAGGCATAGGGCACAACTTTACCTTCTGCACAAGGACGCATCCGAAACCCAACAGGGATGCGTCACTGAAGAATACAATCCTTCATTACAATTTGGTAGGTTCAAGATTGGTGCAGTCGTTAAACTCTTCTTTAGAGACTGGAAACTCTCCTCACACTTACTACTCCATTCGAACTTAACTCCCTTCCTTGTGAGTTTTGTCATTGGCGATGCTACCAGGAGAAATCTTCAATAAATTTCTTATGGTAACCTGCTAAACCAATGAAGCTTCTGATATTAGTGACTGACTTGGGTTGTGGCCAATTAGTGACTGCTTTCACTTTTGATGGATCCACTGCAATTCTTCATTATTTGAATAGACCAGAATGTCGTCGACAAACACGATAATAAACTTGTCCAAGTATGCCTAGAACACTGTGTTCATGAGTAATATAAAGGCCACTGGTGCATTTGTCAGACCAAAAGGCATGACCAGAAACTAATAATGTCCATAGAGAGTTTGGAAAGTCATTTTCTATATGTCTGACTCCTTTACTCGCAACTTGTGATAACCATACCGTAAATTTATCTTGAAAATACTCCAACTGTTTTTAGCTGCTCAAACAGATCATCAATCCTCGGTGAGGGGTACCGATTCATTGACTATCACTTGATTGATTTTTCGATAGTCAATACACAGCCAATGTGATCCATCTTTCTACTTCACAAAAGCACAGGGGCTCCCCAGGGGTGAGGTACTTGGTCGGATGAAACCTAGCTGCAACAACTCCTCTAGTTGACTCTTTAACTCCTTGAGTTCAGCTGGAGCCATGTGGTATGGAGCTTTAGAAATGGGTGTTGTTCCAGGTTCTAAGTCAATGGCAAACTCTACTGCCCGCTTAGGAGGTAATCCAAGAAGTTCTTTGGGAAGACATCGGGAAACTTTGCTACCACAGGAATCATGGACAATTCTTTGGGTTTTGACTCAGACCCAACTAAGTTAGCGAAAAGGCTTTACAACCCTCACCAAACTGTAATGACCCACCATGTTTTAAGATATTGTGGGCCTTGCTAGCCAGGTGTTACTCAAAATTTAACAAAAACCAACCCTATAACAACCAGTCATAACCGGACCGGGTGTTACTTAAAAGGTTACAAGAATAATATGAAATCAAATAAGTCTAGCATTTCTAACTCAAAAAGAACTTATGTTTCAAATGATAATGTATAAAATAATCATCCCACAGTCTTGGACCGTTTCCCATAGCCACATTTATAACACAAGAAAAGTAAAAGAGAAGTCTGCTTATTATCTGTTCACCACCTGAGTTGGTAGAAGAAGCCACTCAGATCGTCTCTTAGTCATTAATTCTAGCTACTAACCTGCAGAGGCAATTCCGTGTTAGTGAATCAACACTAAGCCGTATAATTAAATAAAACAAGTCCATAAACTCCCTATCATTATCTATAATATTGGCTATTGTGACCATTCCAACATGTCCATTTATTAGCTGATGGTACAATCCGCCATGTCCATTAGTTGGCTGATGGGTCGAGTCCACCATGTCCATCTATTGGTTGATGGGTCAATCCATTATGTCCATTACCGGCTGGCGAGTCCAATCCGCCATGTCCGTTATCGGCTAGTGAGTCCAATCACCATGTCTGCAATTGGCTGGTGAGTCCAATCCGACATGTCCAATTTATTGGCTGATGGGTCAATCCATCATTACCGGCTAGTGAGTCTAATCTGCCATGTCCATTATCGGCTGGTAAGTCCACTCCACCCATGTCCGTAATTGGCTGGCGAGTCCAATCCACCATGTCTAATTTATTGGCTGATGGGTCAATCCATCATGTCCATTACCAGCTGGCAAGTCCAATCTGCCATGTCCGTTATCGGCTAGTGAGTCCAATCCACCATGTCCGTAATTTGTTGGCGAGTCCAATACACCTTGCTCGTAATTGGCTGGCAAGTCCAATCCGCCATGTCCAACTTATTGTATTATGGGCTGTCAGGTCCTTTCTGACATGTCCATTATTGGATTATGAAGGGCATAGCCCATGTCGAATTGAGTCAATTCCTTGACCCCAATTGCATTCGGTGCATGGTGGTCGAATCTGGGCTCAGGGTAAGTAGGTTATCCACAAGGGAAAATACAACATTTTAAATAATTATACGGACCTGAAAATTTGATGTAGAACTCGCAACTATAACAAATAATCCTAAAGTCTTCCCCTTGTGTGTCAAATGTGCTCACAACAAATCTAGATGATGTTTCATTTAACAACAGAACTTTCTTTTATATAGAAAAATATATGTGAAATTCTAGAAGTCATTATATTAAATTTTATAAATATGTGTGGAATTTAAGAAGTCATTATATTAACTTTATAGAAAAGAACGTAATTACTCATAACTATATTTGTGTGATAACGAAAGGTCAAAAACTATGAATGGGTTATAATTGATAAAATATTGATTTCCAAGAATTAATTTATTTAAATAATTGATTCATTTTAAGATTTACAAAACCCTAATAAAATAACCTAATTATTTTTAGGGTTTTAGACAAACAATGGGCAGTCAAGTTGTTTAGTTGGGATAGGTGCCACAAATTCCTCCTGAAGCATGCATGTTGCCAACCTCACTTGATGGCGGTGGGGCACAGACAAAGCCCTAAACATTTTTTCGGTAATGTAAATCTAGCTCTCCACCTTCATTGGATCGATCCCACATATAAATACCTCAGCTTCATTCTCCCTAAATTTTTCCACAGTGTAGCGGTCACTATCATCAACCCCTGGCAGCACCACTTGTCAGACTACCGGTGGCAATGGGTTTGGACGCTCCCCTCACTCGGTCTACTAACCTTGCCAGCCCTTGGGCATTCCCCTAACCACCATCTAGGGTGATTCTAGGACTCACTGCAGCCCGCGCTTGGGCACTCCTCTTACCACCATCTAGGGTGATTCTGGGACACGCTACCAAGTTTGAGGCTCCATTCCCTGCTACCACTCCTGGTGACCGTTAAACAATATTCTGAACCACAAAATTTGTATTTTGAAGCTTGCGCTAGCCCCTGTATGGCCATCAGGATCTGAGCCAATACAATATTAGTGTTCAAAAATGACTGAGTAGATCGGTTTGACTGTCTACGAGTGCCTGCCATCTAAAACGTCAAACCATCATGGTTCACTAATATGTTTTTTTTTCTACTTATGACTTTGGTTTATTAGCGAATGAATTTGTTAATTCAAAACACAACACAGTGGAAAAAGATAATTATTGGACTTTTCAACAAGGTACTTGAATCAAAAAATGTGCGCTTGTGGGAAACCTAGCTCTGATACCACCTGTAAAAACCCACCCGAACCGGACCGGGTGTTACCTAAAATATGTAATAATGTAAACGTCAAATGCAAGAACATAATAATTCTAGAACATGAATTTTAATGCTACAATTAAGTCTAAAATCAGGGTGTTTTTATCTTCCATTCTAATGACACCAAGTGGGTTATTTTTATCTATTTTATTGAACGAGTCTTACCGACCAACATCTTTAAACATGACTTAACTCAATCATAACATTTCTGATTCGGTTCTTAAGTGAACTGAAATCGGGGTGTTACAATGGGTTTGTCCACTTTGGCATCCGTGCAATATGTTTAACAGTAGTTTAGTTCGTAAATACTAAAAGGAGCATGTCCTAAGATATTTAAAGAGGTTGGGAAAAATAAATTACATCTTTTGCAATAACAAGCCCTAGCCACCATCTCCCTTTTAGTCTTCTATCCCTTTAGCCACCCTTCTCTGTACTATCTCTTTCTCACTTTGTGCCCTCCCTACTTGCTTGGAGATCATGTGTAGGGGTGTTCGGTGTAGAGTTATAGTTTAATTCATCAAAGTAGAGGTTAGTAATCTCAATTAATACAAGTTAATAGTGTAGATTCATGAATCATATTCATATTCCATGTTTTGTTTGATGTTGTTATATTGTCTACATGTTTGCTTTCAAGTTCTATGCTTATATATGTAACGACGTGCCCGAGCCGGACCGGGTGCTACTTAAAAATATAGTTAATGTAAATGTAACATTCCAGAACATATCGAAATATAGAAATAAGTCTCGCAACATATAATATAAATCACAACAATAAATCATGTTCTCTAAAATATAATATAACCATCCCACAGTCTTGGACCGTTTCCCATAGCCACATTTATAACACAAGAGAATAATAAGGAAGTCCAATTTTTTTATTACTGATTCACCATACCTAGGTTGGTAAAAGAACCACCAACCACTCTTCTATTGTTCAGTCCATAGCTGCTCACCTGCGAAGGCAATTCCACGTTAATGATAAAACCACTAAGCTGTATAATTAAATGAAACAAGTCAATATAATCCCTAGTATCATTTCACATGTTTTTTATTATCATTTCACAAGGCTTTTAGTAATTATCTTTCTTGTCATTCTGCGATTAGTAATTTGTCTTTTAGGTCATTCTGAGACTCGTAAAAGTCGTCTCCCAGCTCATTCTTAGATTAGAAAATGTCTCCTAGTTCATTCTGAGATTAGAAATTATCTCCTAGCTCATTCTGAGATTAAAAATCGTCTCCCAGCTCATTCTGAGACTAGTGCCAACAAAGGCTACCAATTTGGGAAAGTACATTTCAAATAATTACACGGACTTGGATATTTCGAACTCGCAGCTCCAACCAATGATCCTAATCTCGAGTAGGAATGCATGCAGCTATATGTCTAATATATATATTAAAAATTTTGACAACATAACATGTAACAATTCAAAAATATTAAATATTAAATTCTCAACAAATCTAGTGAGATAAATAATTATTCATGTGATATAATCATTTAAGTCCTACTTTACATTTTAAATTAATTATCAAAATCATAATTAATACCTAACAATTGATAAAATAATTATTACTAATAAACAAGTATTTAATTTTCCTTTGCGATGATAATTACTTAACCCCGATCTTGATGATTTTGTTTACGGTTATAATTTTTAATCGCTACTATTATTTATAGCAATCTAATTAATTAATTTGTTCGATTAAATTATTTAAAATAATTTATATTATTCAAAAATATTATTAATACAATTATTTTAAATTATTCGACTCAATAAAGTTTTGAACTTTATTTATTTTCTTTATTCTATTTAGGTTCGATGCTAGTGATTGCTACCCAACTATATTTTAATAATCTATTTTCTACATTAGTCACTCATTTTAAAATAATCACTTTATTTACATAATATTAAATTTAATATGGTAAAGGTAAAATCTTTATTTTATTAATTACTTATAACCGTCTGATTTTATTTAATCGCTTGTTGTGCCGATTAATTATGGACCTTTTATCATTACTGTATTTTTTTATTAATCGAGGTGATTTCGTACAATAATTAATTAGTTTAGCAACTTTAACCCATAACCCATTAAAATAATTATTTTTTAAGATTTATTCCGTATTCGTATTATTTTTAACTCGAGTCGGTATCGAGTCATATGTTATTTACAGGTTTGCCACCCAAGGTAATTTTCTTCTTCTTCTTCTTGCTTGGCGCCATACCCTATTCCCGACAGTAGCCATCGCCAGTGATCTTCTCTGGCTGCCGTCAATCGTTGCCGCCCAGCCCTGCCATGCCGTTCCAGCCGCAGCGATGCCTGCATCGCCTGCTTAGCGATGCGCTCATGTCGCCGACTCCACCACCGGTGAGCATTGCCGCCTCAATTGGGTGGTCACCTCGACACGCTCGACCCCCTATCGACCTTCCCCAGCCAGATTGGAACCCGCGCCACCCAAGACGGCCAGATTTCTTCACCCACCACCGTCGCCTCTGTTTTTGGCCATTTACCACCCCAGGCTGGCATCCAAACACGTGAGATCAACCCTACACTGATCGACGAAGAGAGTAGGATTATCTTTTGATGTCGGAATGACCGTCGCCACCTATTCCTGGTGAAACTGTGCCTGTGCTTGCCCATCTTGCCAAAACAGGGAACTCGTCAATCAACAGTCATGTTTAGTTTCTTTCCCCGACACCCTTGACCCCCTATCGACCTTCCCCGACCAAATTGGAACCCGTCACCACTTAGGATGACCGAATTTCTTCACCCACCATCGTCACCTCTGACTCTGCCGCCGTCCTCTATTTTTGGCCATTTACCACCCCAGCCCGGCATCCACACATGTGAGATTGACCCTACATTGATTGACAAAGAGAATAGGATCATCTTTCGGCGTCGGAACAACCGTCACCACCGATTCTTGGCGAAACTTTGCCTGTGCTTGCCCATCTCGCCGAAATAGGGGACTCGTCATCCAACAGTTGTGTTTAGTTTCTTTCTTGTAGAATTTAAACTTTAATCCTCACGATTATAAAGCTTATTATTAAATTAAAATATGCATGCAAGAAAATTAAGAAGATGGAGATAGGAAGAATACATAGGCAAGGAAGAAGACACGCCGATAAGGAAGAGGAGAAGAAAATGCGAATGAAGGGTAGGGTGGAGGACGTCGTTCATAAAATAAAATGAAATGATGGCTAGGGTATGTGAAAACAACCGTATTGCATTTAATCGGGTAATCGGGTAAATAATAAAATATAATAATTAACCTTGTAGAATTAACTGGGTATCAAATATAACACATTCGGTCCTTCCCGAATCGCGTTCACGTCCTTTTTTTCATGGTCTTTACAATATAAGTTGTTAAAATTGTAATACTTCAAGCATAATCTATGGTTCAATTGTAGAGGTATTGCAAGTTTAGAGCATGAACTCCAATAAATTAATGTTTTCTCTAAATTATAATCATGGAAGAGTAAGATAAATCATGCAAGATTATAAGCCACATGCAACCCTGTATTTGTTGTTTGAAGAATAAGAAAATCTTATTTTTGTTTGATGAAAATCGGATCAAGAATTAAAAAGTTAACAATGTTCAAGTTAGAAACCCCAAGCGCTGGCTAGCAGCATTGCAACGCTTCGTATTCGGAGATGTAAAAGATCAGTCCCAGCAACGCTGCTTTCAAAGATGGGGGTGCCAGTGCCACAATCTTAATTAAATTAGACATGCGTGATCCAATGCGACGACCCTCGTACTCTCAGATATGATACCTGTGGTGTTCAGTTATTTGAAAAACTTATGCAGACTATATCATTGCAGAGCTCTAACTCTCTATGATGAGCACTGCAGTGATCAGTATTAGAAACCCTAGCAAGACCATAACAGGGCAACGCTCGTGTCTAGCCTCGTAGTGCTCATGCCCCAGTTTGCTTATTCATGTTTAAATGTTAATGTTGATCAATGTATGTCATGTTAATGATTATTTAAGCATTGTATGATATGTGTATGATAATGTTAACATGTTTCTGAGGTTTGTAATGTGTTATACAAAATTATAAACATCATGCATGACATGTGATAGCATATAGACATGGATAGCCTACTTTGGATTGTAATGCATGTTAATTATCATCCTAAGTAGAAGCGGTTCACGTAGATGAGGCACGGAGCTCATCAGCAAGCTGATCAAATCTATGTTTGGCCATTTTTGGGGAGTTTTATGATCCTCAATTTATGATGTGATTAATTGGATCATTATCCATTTATCTGCTTAATAAATTCAAAATGTCACTTGTTATTATATGTAATCGTATGTGTCTAGGTAGTAGTTTTAACTTTCTACTTTATGTACCAATGTGTGTCAGTTCTAACCCGTTAAACAAATATGTACGGCAAAGGGATGCACCCTAGCAACCCAGGCCACTATCTTGATAGTGCACGTGATCACTTGTAGTTTACCACATGGATTTTGCGGATCACTACCATATCTTCCCAAGAGTTTAGATATGAGACTCATCAATGCACCTAAGTGCACAGGCATCCATGTGCACATGCACACTAGGGGCCACTTACTAGTATTGTATTTTTAAGATGTGTTTTGTTATTGAAATAACCCAGCCTAATCGGCCAAAGTGTTACTTAAAATATATTGGATGTAAACATAAATTCAAGAACATGAATCAAGAACATGAATTCTAATACGGCAATAGGTCTAGAACTTTATAAATCATAAAAATAAAACATGTTCTGATAGCATGTGACAATGCATAAAATAAACTAACTCAAAGTCCCACAGTCTCGGACCATTTCTGATAGCCACATTTATAACACAAGAGACTAAAAATGAAATCCAATTTATTATCAATTCACCAAACCTTGGTTGACAAAGGAAACACCAACCACACTCTTATTCTTCAATCCAAAGCTACTCACCAACGGAGGCAATTCCGCGTTAGTGATAAAACCACAAAGCTGCATAATTAAATCAAACAAGTCAATATAATCCCTATTATCGTTTCTTGAGACTTTTAGTTTTTATGAGCCTATGCCGAGCTCTTAATATGCTGGGAGGGTGGCCACCCCATCCACCTACCATCCCATGTATGTGCACACACCCTACGAAGCCTCAGGGCCTGTAGTTACCGATATTTGCCATTGACTCACCCTCTCGGTATCACAAGGGCATAATGAGCCGTCTTACGCCACTACGCCCTATCACCCCCTTTGGCATGGGGGCAGGTATTCAATCTTTAAGGGGGTGCTGTCCAGCATCGAATTGAGTTGACCTCAGTTGTGCTCAGCGCATTATGGTTGGTTATGAACTCAAGTCAACCAAGACTCTCACATAGTAATTTTAAAGGGTGCAGCCTTGTGTCGGACTGAGTCAATTCCTTAACCCCGGTTGCACTCGGTGCATGTTGGTCGAATCTGGGCTCAGGCTAACCAGGGCTGCAAAAAGGGAAAATACAACATTTCAGAATTATAATTTTATTCGAGTAGAAATGCATGCAACTAAATGACTAATATATATCATTATTAAAATTCGACAACATAAAGCATGCAACATTCAACAATATTAAATATTAAATTATTCATGTGACATAATCATTTAAGTCCTACTTTACATTTTAAATTAATTATTTAAATCATAATTCACACTTCACTAATGATAAAAGAGTTATTAACTTATAAACAAGTATTTAATTATTTAGTTACTATTATTAGTATATTTTCCTTTGAGATGATAATTACTTAACCACGATCTTGACGATTTAATTTACGGTTTTAATCTTTAATCATTATCATTATTAATAGCAATTTAATTAATTAAGTCGTTCAATTAAATTATTTAAAATGATTTGTATTATCCTAATTCAAAGATATTACTAATTATTTTAAATTATTCAACTCAATAAGGGTTCGAACCTCATTTATTTTCATTATGCTATTTAGGTTCTTTTTACACGATTATAGTTTAATAACCCATTTTCTATCGTTATTAACTCATTATTAAAATAATCATTTTATTTACCTAGTATTAAATTTAATATAATAAAGGTAAAATCTTTACTTTATTAATTACTTATAACCATCCGATTTAAATTAATCGCTTGTAGTACGCCGATTGATTATCGATTGTTTATCATTACCGTATTTTTATTACTCATGGTAGTTTCGTACATTAATTTACTAGTTTAGCAACTTTAACCGATAACCCATTAGAATAATTATTTTTAAAGATTTATTACGACTTAGTATTATTTTTAACTCGAGTCGGTGTCGAGTCAAGCATATATTACAGGTTTGCCATCTTCTCTTCCCCACGCTGTTCTCTTCTCCAAACCTCATCTTTGCACAACCAGATCACATTGCCTTCAACCTTCCGCAACCTTCCCCAGCAACCCAATTAAACAACCATATAAACATCCCAGCAAAGCATCAACAACGAAATAAAAACAGCCAAAGATAAAGCCTAAAGTCCATGTTTTACAGCAGCTATCCAAGGCGACACCGTCATGGAGCATAAACTAGACCTATCCTTCTTCTCCCAGCCTCAAGACTACTTCTTTCTTGCACCTTGCTACCATTCAGAGGTTCCGCTACCTCAGGCCGGCATCAAAACAGGAAGATCAACCACCTTTCGACATCGCAAGGAGTAGGGTCGTTCTCCCCACATCTGCATGTTGCCGCCATGAATTCCGGGGAGAAGGTGTCAGCAGCGGGCTGTGCCGGCGACAGGAACTACTCTAGTGAAACCCCTGATGTTGTCGATGAAAAACAACCGGTGTCTACCCTGTGGATCTTTCATTACATTTTTTGTTTCATAGGAATGCCACCACCTAC
>JAURVB010010989.1:0-36006 GCA_033002965.1 Piper betle
TATATTATTATAACCCACAATTCACCAATCCTAGCATGCAATTCTAATAAGCAATACTTTCAAATAATTAAGTTAAAATAAATTATACCTCGCGTCGTCGAAAATCGGGTTTCTGTTTCGTGGCTCGAAACTCGAATTCGGCACCTAGCGGCGTCCAAAGTTTGATCATATTGGATCGGGTGTGTTCGGCGGATGATCCGGCGAATTTCCCACCAATCCAATTTTTCGGCGGTTCCGGCAGTTTTCCGGTGAGTGTTGGTGGTTTTCCGGTGGATTCCAGCCATGATTCGGGACGGGGCAATCAGGGGGTCTATCGGCACCAGCTCGACGAGCTTGGTCCAATGGTGGTGTCAAACAAAGCAGCCGAGGAGGCAATGGCCGTCGGCGGCGGCGTGCTCCGATCGGGGCTACGGCCGGCCTCGACGGCGGTCAGGATGATGGGGGAAACGTCGGCGACGGCGAGGGGGTGGTCGTCGGGGTCACAGCGGCGGCAAGCGTGGCCTGGACGACGGCGGAATCAGGCTCGGAGTGGCGACGGCCGAGGCGGCATCGCGGCGGTGCGCCAACAGGCGATCGGTGGCCGGGGTCGGTCGAGGCGGCACGGCGACGGCGAGGGGACGACGAACGGTTGGTTCCGGCGGCGGGGCGACAGTCGACTGTGGCGACGGCGACGAACAAAGTGGGCGGCGAGGGTTTGGGTGAAGAAGGGTAGGGAGGGATAAAAATACCCTCAATGGCAGTTTCGTAAATAGGTATTGACTCGATTCCTACTCGAGTCAAAATAATATCTAGTTCGTAATAAATTCTAAAAAATTCTAGAAAAATATGGAAAAATTCCATAAAATAAAACAAACACATCAACATCCAAATGGCAAGATCTATAACTAATAACCCACCCGAATATAATCCAACGCGTCCTAACGCATTATTCGGCCTAAAACTATTTCTCCGATCAAACATATAAAAAGAAAAAAAATACTGCATACTTTCATATATTCTGATAACTGATATCTCGCCATCTTCTCGACGTTATCATCATATATTCAGGTACACCTGACTCTCATCGCTCATAACTCACGGCTGGCCTCGACTCAGCACGCGGTTCATGTAACTGACTCGACTCGAACCAACGGTCGAACCGACTGGTTCGATAACATAAAACCCTGACTCGAGTCACGGGTTTTACATTTGCGGGCTGGGGCGATGGGGGACCGTGGCTAGGGATGGGGCCGGGGACAGGGGCAAGGCCGGGGGGCAACAGAATCCGGCGGGGAGGGGGATGTAACACCCCAAATTTAGTTTGCGCTCGTGAACCGAACCGACACCGATTAGGTCGGCTAATCCGAACCCAACTCGTGCGGATCTAATCTCGGCATCTTAAGATGAAGATACAACTCACCATACATGGATGAATGCTCAGAATCCTAACATGATACTACATGGATGACATGTAACTAAATTACACGCCAACAACAATTACAATAAATCAATAGAAATTCTAAAAATAAAACGGACAGAGTCTCCCCTAAAAGTGCAATTAGGGGCCACCCTGTCAAAATCAACATATGCAAATATATATTTATATATCAACAATTTCGTTCACTCAAAATCTAATCTATTATATACTCATTCTGAAACTTGGGTCTCAACCCACCACACTTCCGCTGCGCAATCTATTCATGTTTCACATCCTATCACCATGTCTTAGCATTCAATTACATCCTATCATCATATCTTAAGCATTTAATCATATCATAGTATATCTTGGCATTTCACGTCATTCTCAATATAATAACATCATAACAAAAATATTAACTACTTTATCGAGTGACATGTGTGTGCAAACGACATCATTGCTTCTCTGTCCAAGCTGGCACATCCAACTTGTGATTGTCACCTACATATCGTATAAAAACGTCAGTAACAAGCATTATTGGTCCAAAATATAACTATAACAAACTGGCTATGAGAGCAAACTCTGATATTAAAGAAAACAATCGGTTACTCCCCGTGACTACTCTGAAAGGCACTTACTAAGGAGCCACTGGGCTGCAGACCCAGTAGCATCCTAAACTGTCTACTTTGCCGATGCCTATCTTGGCATTTTTCTCATTTTCATTTTTCTTTGGTCCTTCAGGATTACATGCATATCCTAAGCCCTCTCCTTACCTCCATAATTCTCCTAGCCTTGAGTACAAAGGCCGAGTACTCTCAGGCAGTCACTTTTAATACCCTTTGAACCACAAGTCCAGACATGCGTTGTACTTAACAGTACTTGTAAACCTCCACGTTTTCTGGGTGTGAGGAACTCAAACGTGGAGTTGTCAGGATCCCTCAGGAATGGAACAGTCCACTCACTAATCCAGAGCCCACTTTGACTGTCACGGCATCCACTCATGGTACGTGTAGTTGTTTTCACCATCTCTCATCTCACTGAAAATGAGAAAACTACATATATATGGTCTGAGTAGAGATTTATATAATAGGCTCGAAGGCAACTAAATTAATCCAAAACATTGTTCGACTAAATGGCCCGAGTTAAGTAAGATCCGATAATACACCACTTAACCTGTCCTGCAAGCATTAAAACAAACATACAATAGAGTAGAGTAAAACAGAGACGAGTCCTAAACGGACCTGGTAGAAGCTCCAAGCGTGTCATTGCCCTTAAGCGGTGAGCTCTTACTTCGTACTTACACATCAAATCTAGAAGCTAACGCCCGCTAATTAAATGATGCATCAACTCAACATGACCGACACACTCACAATACAAACATCCATCAACAGCAAAATCATTAGCAGTGTAAAATAACTCTAACTCATCCTATTCATACCAATTTTATTATATTTTCTAAGTTACATCGTGGTCGTTTATCATGCTCAGACTCGATTTACCTCATTAGATCATTTACCATTCATTCACAATTAATCAATCATGCTATTTATCGCTTCATCCGTAATTAGGCATTATCACATCAATTAATCAATCATAGCATGCTATGCTAACAATCATCAAGTTTGAATCATTAACTGGAAGGTAATTATACCTCTCATCATTGACAATCGGCGATGGCTAGGATTTCATCGCAAGTCTCGGAGCTTGAATTCGGCACTCGTTGGCATCCGAAGTTCGATCGGGTTCGAATGGATAAGCTCCACGGAAGATCCGGCAAATTCCAGCCAATCCAATTTTCCGGCAGGTTCCAGCAGTTTCCCGGCAGCTTTAGTGGTTTTTTGGTAGCTTTTCGGCGGTTTTCCAACTGCAGTCGCCGATGGCGTCTACTGGCTGGATAGGGGTCAAATTGGGTACCATTGGAATTGGCTTGGAGAGCCCGACGTGTCTACGACCTCAACGTGGTCGGCGAGCCCCCCACCCCCACCCATAGCCGGCCCCTGCCCCCACCCGCGGCCACCCCCTCCCCCACCCACCGCCGCCACCCGCCCCTACCCGCCGTCGCCCGCCGCCCCCACCCGTGGCCGCCCCCCTCCCCCACCCCGCCACCGCTCCCCACCAGCCGCCAGCCCTGACGTAGCCGACTGCCCCCTACCGCCACCGGCCCCAACCCAGCCGCTGCCCCCACCACTACACCCGCCACCGTTAGCAGCTGCAACCGGGTTTTACTCATGTAAAAAAATTAGAGTCGGTATCGACTCGAGTCAAGTCAATAAATAATTGGTATCGACTCAAGTCAAGTCAATAAATAATTAACTTGGTATCGACTCGAGTCAAGTTAATAAATAATTGACTCAGTATCGACTCGAGTCAAGCCAATAAAAAATTGACTCAGTTCGGACTCGAGTCAATAAAATCTTGACTCGGTCCCGACTCAAGTTAATATTTTGAAATAATGCATCTTAACTTGGTAAATGGGTGAAAACTTAATTTTGCGATCAACTATAAATTACAAAAAATTGTAGAATCTTATATATTCTGATAATATTTAAATTATGTTGATGAAGTCGGCAATACATCAAAATCAAAACTGATGAGAGCCATCTCATTTAACTTTCTTCCACATGATGAGTAAAAGTACAAACTTACAAATTACAAATTTGTCAAGTTTGATTAAAGTCAATAACAATTCATAGAAACAAATTACAAATTACTAACATTATATGGTCAGAGCTATCACTTTTTAGATTCGGAGCTATTATAGTCGTTCTGCAGCACTGCTTTGAGATACGCCATCACTGCACTGACGCCTCTAAATAGACATCACAATTCCACTTTGAGATGGAACATTTTTTTGCCTACATATTTAAAAAATGAAATATAGAAAATAATCACATAAATTATATATAACAAAGATCAAAACAAGGGTTGTGTTAGACAATATTACCAATGTGTTACAATTACAGGGCAAGTGCGCTTATCATGCCCAACTCCCCGTTTATTGCAACCATGGCATAGCCTATCTTTTACCATATGGTCTATTGTAAGTTCTTTACCACTTTTCCATTTTTTAGCACTTCCTTTTGTCAAACGGCTTGGAAAAGATGAGCCAAAATTTTATATATATATATATATATATATATATATATATATGGTTTTGGCGATTCAAATACGTCTCCCGTTGATCATACGATCCCAAGAAGAGCCAAAATTTTTGCCTTCTTTAACTACTCACCCTGGGATACCTATACGATCTTTTTAATTGATTTATATTTTAATATAAATATAATACACTTTAATCAACAGTATCCTATAATATTTATTTCTATTTTTTGATTTGTATTGTGGTAGATATTATTATTTATTATAGTCTTATATATTATTATTTATAATTATTCAATATTTATCAATTTGTCAATTTCGTAAATCTATTTACCTAATAATTTTTAAACTCATAATGCAATCAGGTTTTGGATGATTTAGATTTTCTACTTTTAATTATAACAATAGAATAATAAACTAAGTTGTAATTTAATTTTTTTTATGGATATGAATTAAAAGATAATATTATAAAATATTAGAAGGCAAGTGTAAAATCCTAATTAAAAGGACTTCAATAAGAAATCTATAAACAAGTAATAAAGGATAATATTGTAAAATATTTAGAGAATATATGGCGGCGCTCTATTAAAAGTCATTTATTTTATATACATATATATTTTTTATTTATCTATTTTTAACATAAAATTAAAATTATTTTCATTTTTTGACCATTGTATCCAAAAACGTAATTTTTTTATTAATATTAAACATACATTTATCATTTTTACTTGAAAATAAAATAATCCTATTTTGTATAATTTGATTTGATATCAAATTAATAAATTATTTTAAATTTCATATTTAACGATCAATCCTAAAAGGTTTATAGCTAGTTATGAAGAAGAGAATTAGCTAATCTACAAAAAAAAATCAATATGCGGAAACCTTCCTTTAATAATAAGAAAATAAATAAATAAAAATTCCTTGTTAATCTTCTATTAAGAATGGCACAATTATATTTTAGGGTGGTCAATCCATGATAATTTCGAATCAAACTAGTTTAATTTGTATTCAATAATTTTATAGAATGTTTATTAAAAATCCATTTTTTGTACATTGATTTATTGTTATTATTAGTTTATACTCTTTTATTATTTTTTCAATTTATTTTAAAATAAAAATTATCATATATATATATATATATATATATATATATATATAGACACACACACACACAAAATAGTAGACTCATTAACCATTGTTTCTAAAGACAACATAGAGTTTTTTTTCTTTTTTTAATATATATTTTAATTTTTTTATGTAGTTAATTCGTGAAGACAAATCAACCCTCTTTTGAAAACACAAGATTTTTTTTTACTTATTTAAGGTTGGTTAATCCGTGGTGGCTTAAGCCACTTAAGTCAAACTATTTTAAATGATATCTATTAGTTTAATATAATTTTTATTAAATTGTATTTAAAAGTTTTATTCAAAATTATAATTATGCCACACCTTTTTTATTTAATTGTTTGCATATGAACTAATAATAAACTATCCAATCCTCTCTTAAAAAAATACAGCAAAGAATTTTTTTTAGCAGTAGTTAATCTACTTCGGTTGTAAACTAATTTAATTTATATTCATTAACTTAATATAATTTTTTTAAAATGTTACTTAAAATTTTTATTCAAAATTGTGATTATGTTATTATCTTTAATCATTTTGTTAGAATTGAAGATACACAAGTTTAAGTTCCCGTCGTTTTGTTAGAATCTGCTTTTAGAATTGGAAGGTGAAGAAGAGATTGGAATGTGTTTGTCTGAGTCGACTCGGTACTCAACTCTTTAGACATACCGAGTGACACACCGAGTCTGGTTACTACTCATTTGTAATTAGTAATTTATTCTTATTAACAAAAAAATTCACATTAAAAACAATGAGGATTTACGTATAAAATAAGAGTCTAATTAGGCCACATGGGACAATATTAGTAACTTAAATAACGTTTAATTTTTAGCAATTTAAAAAAATATGACTTTTGCTGTCTTTTTTTGTTATTTTAAATTTTAATTCCTTTTCCAAATTGTAACATTGAATATCTGGTTGTGAGCTTGATCTTGTCCAGCAGAAACCGTAGAAGACATCCAAGTGCCTTCTTCTTCAACGATTTAAGAGCACACCCAGCATCCTCCTGCATGTGTTGTTGCTTTGTTGAACCTCTGGGCCGAGGCATGGTGTCCATCTGCATGGGAATGTCAGCAACTGGAACAGCCATGAATGGAAGAGTAGAGGTGGAAGGACCTGCAAATCTTGAGGAATTGTTGCTGGGTACGATCCTTGGGTAAGCTCGGGTTGAGTTTGATAAGAGATAGGAACAGTGTTTGTGGGGAGTGAAATACTGTTGATATATGTTCCATGCTTGGCATATTATTAGATGTTAAGAGTCCGAGACCACCAAAAAAGCATTGTACCTCCATTTGAAGAAAAAATTGAGGCTTACAGAAGCAAAATTAATCCATTTACATAATCTGTGGAAGTTCTATTTCTTCGACAGAAAGGCGGGTATGTACCAAAAGCCTCTGTTTGGAAAAAGAAAAATTGAAGGCAAGGTTCTTCAATTGGCCTCCTGCGGAAGTTGAGGCTGGAAGTGGTTCAAGGGTCTTGAGAGGGTTCATGATCACCCCATCAATTAGCCCGTATTCTTTAGCTTCTTTGGCACTCATGAAGAAATCGCGATCGGTGTCCTGATTGATCTTCTCCAAGCTCTGACCAGTGTGATATGCAAGATAGCCATTAAGGTTTGCCTTGTGGTGTAGCATTATCATTTGCCTAAGCATGAAGATGGTTTTGCAGAACAAGTTGATTAGTTTCAGCGGACACAAACCCCGACCTCAACTATACTCAAGAGGATTGTGATGATGAGCACACCAGACACAAAACCATGGAGAAAGAAGAATGACAATGGAAGAAACCAGTAAGTGAAACTCTAACCTGAATATCAATATCGGTTTGGCCACCTTGAGCACCACCAAGGGGCTGGTGGATCATAATTCTAGAGTTAGGCAGACTGTAGCGCTTGCCTTCGACCAAGTAAACAAAACAAAATGCATCAGGCATGAAGCAAAATTACAAGTGCGCAAAAAATAGCAGAGACTGGTAGCTAATCTGGTCAGGTTCAAGCGGAGGAAGAAGATGAGAGATGGGCCTCAAATATAAATGGGCCTTATAACTTTTTTGGGGCCCATTGGATTTGACGATATGGGCCCATCCCAGAAATTGGGTTGAGCCCATTAGGGTTTTCTCTGGTGTTGAAAAAATATATCACTTGCAATGGGCACTGTTGAAATAAAATTGTGGATGATTAATAAATCATGATGTTGTCACTTGTCACTAATCCTTGAATAATTGTGTTAATTACGGATTTAGATCGGACATCGACAATATTTATATGATCCAATCACTCTTTTAGTTTTTTTTTCTGAAAAGAAAAAATGGTGAAACAAACCAATTTGGATCCACAATTTTCTAGCCACAAACAAATAGTTTGCGAATATATGTAGTAATTTTAAGAGGCTTACAACCCATATCATATATATTTTACCGTTAATTTGATGTGAAACTAAAAATATTAACAATTTGTACAATCATATTGGCTATCAAGGTTTAATTTTTTCTCTCAAAGCACAATCAACAATAGCTTTAACATCCGAAAAATTCGAATAAAATCCTAGAGGTATGTGCATCCAATGCACCATGCTTGATGTTGTAATTTTGTGATCCTAGTTAGGTGGACTTAGTACCTAAAAAATGAACCATAAAAAAAATGTGACTATGTGGATTCTTTGAACATCTCAACTACTAAACTAAGATAATAAAAAGTTGCATTTTTCATGCCATTCTTTCAATTCGCCTAATTCAAACAAATAAATGAGTGGATCAAATCTTTTAAATTGATAATTGATTCGATAATTTGAATATGCTTAACAAACCAAACTAAATGGTATTGCATCTCCTTAATTTATATTTATTGTAATTAAAATATGTGACATCATGGGCTCTATTCGAATAGCTTTTATCCGAGTCTTGTATGAGTAGGATACGTCATTAGTGGTTGTGTTGTTTTGAAAAATAGACACAACTATTCACTAGCGGTCATAATTAACGCTTTTAAAGGATATTGCACTCCTTCTAAAGGGTATAAGCTTATATATATATAAAAGGTCAAATCTTTGAAAAATTAATATAGTTTATCCTCTCATTCTCATTGTTGGGAATCAATCGTCCGAAAATATACAACGGTTTTTAATAGCCATGTCTATTATTGTAAAAAAGGCTCGATGTGGAATAATTAGGATTGATTTAATGAGAGTCTTTTACTGCAAGGTATTTTGATTCTCCCACCATGTTTTTAACAATTCCTAAACAAAAAAAATGAATTTAATCTTTCCCAATATTTTGGGTGGTTATTAGTTCTAATTATAAATTGTTCAATCTCATAGCTTTAAAATTATACAAACAAATGTTTCATAGACAAAATTAAACCGAAATCTTATCTGATCAAATTTGAAAAAGAAACATATTCGAGTCAAATAGTCTGAATATGATAACAGCTTCAATTAAAGATCGTATAACACCAGCCGCTAGTCCTACGCATGTATCTTCTTCAAACTCGACACTAGTTTAGGTTTTTATCTTATTTTAATTAATTTTTAGCTTATTTTTAAATTTGAATTCTTTTCCAAGTACACTGTCTATGAACTAGAATTTTAATAGAAGATTAGCAACAAAAAAATATTTATTAATATTTAATAAAATATTTCATTTATAATTTTAAAATCTGGTTAAACCCAATTAGATAGACCCGGTAAAATAATAAATCCGGTATGATAGCGAATGTAATATTTAAAACTTTTAAAATATAGAAGTTCCAAGCCATCCCTAACTTTCCTAACAAGCCCGAGTACTAACGCAAAGGTACCCAATTCACTCACCACCGTTGCCACTGCACATCCACCACATTCTTGTGACTTACAAGCAAGCTAACCCAGCACTCCATCCAGAAACAGCGACCAAATCCTCTGCATGCTTTGGTTGAAGTGGATGGCAGCTCCAAACATGGCCAGACATGACTGCAGTTCATGACCCAGAACCAAACATTACCGGTATTTTCAATAGAAGAACTGTACGTAGAACACGCATTCCCTCCTTCGTTACCAGATACCTTCACTCTTCTTTCTTTGTCACTTCAACTAATTAACATGACCACCTGCGTCACCAAAGTTTTATTAACTCTGGTTTGGACATGGTTTCATCATGTTTTCCCCTGACACCTAGTCTTTCACGCAATTTTCTGTTCATGCAAGCTGGCAGCTTTAGAAGAACCCATGAGATAGATTTTCTTATTGTTTTCTGGGTTTGATCTGTTCTTATTTAAAGAACTTGTGTATTAGTACTTATTCTAGAATGCTGTGTGATTGTCATGTAAAGTAGTTATAGTTGCATTGAATTGGAGAAGGAAAGGGCGATAAACGATGCGCAAGGCGTTTACCTGCGCGTGAAGTGTGGTCATGCTCGCGTTGTTGGCAGTTACTTTGTATTGTTTACCTTATTAATTAGTATTATCCCCAATCAAATCAAATGAATGTTTATGATATTAGCAAATGAGATTTGGCTGTTTAGATCCATAATTTTAAATTTACCTGGTATATTATGTACCACCTAACATCCAATCCGATACCGTTTAAACTTTTATAGAATTTTAATCTATACCCGGTTTTTTTATAAATTTTTTTCGTAAAATCTGATTTGCTATTGAAAATCTCAATATTTTAACCAAAATTTAATAAAATATTGATGATAAATAACATTTTTAATATTTAATGAAATATTTTATTTATAATTTAGAATCTGGTTAAACCCAGTTCAACCCATGGGTTAAACCAAATATATATTTTTCCTGCTATAAATTCATATGCTAACTGATACGATACTTAAAACCATGCTCAAATCTTTGACACCACAAATTAGTAAAATTGTAGAGAAAAAAGATCTGGTTTCAATGTAAAAAGTTGGAGCTACAGCCATAAATTGTATTATAGTAGTTTAAAGTTTAAATTAGTGTTTAGTGTTTAAGATTTCGGGTATAAAATTTAACATTGACAATGAATTGGGGATACAAAACTCACCTGAGAGTAAATTCAACAACCTTTTTTTACAGCCGATAATAATATGCTCCATGCACTGAACTCAAACTCAGTTGATAAGACTAAGTTGAAAATATTGTTAATAATAGTGCTGGAGAAGAATTGAATCCAATGGTTCTCGTGACAAAGTGAGTGTCTTTTACCAACAGGGTAATCCTGGACGAAATAAACAAGTCACTTCCAATGCTCTCAATCTCAGAATATGAATTTAATTATCATATTCCAAAACTCTTTACTATATAAATTATATATATATATATATATATATATATATATAAAAATTATGGAACATGGAATCAACTTAATTTTAGGCACCAGACTTAAAATCATACGATTTAATAATAAATGAAATGGGTATTTATTTATCTCATTTAAAATAAACATTATAAAAGGGTAGTAGTTGTATATTCCTGTGTCATGGCTAATCAGGATCGTTCAATTACAAAAACATCATATAATAGATCTCGAAAAAAAAAACTCCCCCACCTTTTTGTGAGATCTTAAACTAAACCAAATAATTAAGTAGAATTTATTTCAAATTGTAAATTTTTCTTTATCAGGAAATAAGACACTTAAATGTGTATTTTTTATTTAATTTATCAAAATGCCCCCCACCCCGCCCGCCCCCCCCCCCCACCCACAACTTAATAGAGACCTTGATATAAAAATCTCTTTCTCTCTTAAAGTTTTTGACATGGACTTCTAGGGGAGAAGAAAGAGAAGGGATAACTAAGGCCTAGTAATTCCATCATTTTCTTCGTCTTCTGCATCATAAATCATCATGTTTTAATTTATTTACGTGTAGTACATGTGTACATCACGTTATGAATAATTGCTCTTGAGTTTTTGGATAAAATGTGATATTAAGAAATTGTTTTAATGATATTATAGTATAGTTCATAGAGTACTCAAAGAATGAACTGATCATTGGACATGGATTTCACTCAAAAGAATAAATTATGCATGCTTGGTCTTGTTTAAATTAAGAATCTTAGTAATATTTAAATTATTCTGTAAATCATGATAGAAAATAAATGATAAGTAGTTGTATAACGATTTTACAAAAATTTGCACGTTTATAATTAAATTAACAAGATAGATAATTCATGTGCCAAGTTATATAAGAGTATCTTGTTATAATGTGTTTTAATGGTGAAATTGAACACCAAAATTAATTGCATGAAAACTTAACATGAGTATATGTTAAAAGGTGCAATTAATTTGTTGAAATAATAAGAATTTAGTTATACAACAATTAATCATGAAATAAAAAAACCATTATTTTGTTTTGCACACTAGCGTTGCAACACTCGTAAGTATGTGTTTGAATTCGACATCAGCGCCACAACGCTCAGAGCTAGAGTCACGACACTGACCCGACATTTTGTATTTTTATTTTTAACATTTCTAAATGGCTAATGTATAATTTAATTAAATAAAATTAAATATTGTGGAGTATTTACTTATGTGATATGGATGTGTTTGAGCTATTTTTGTATGTGAATCATCTCATGCATGAGATATCATGAGAGTTGTAAATATACATTCCCTAATGTATACCTTTGGATTTTAGAGAGCATTTACTAGCTTTAGAGTGAAGTAATCTAAGGGAATTTCGATGTTAGTGTAGATTGTATGATAAATAATTAATATACTATATGACCATTGATTGGTGGGGAGAGAAGCTCTGAAAAAATAGTATTAATTAAGTTAATCTCTTCTAATTAAGATAATTTACATTAATCAGGAAATTGTTATAGGGAGTTTGTTGTTATAGCACTTGTTACAACAAATCGTTGGTTATATTGGATATACGTTGGAATTTATTTTCCTATCTAAAGGATATGGTCTAGGTTCTGAGAACTATGAACAAGCATAGCCCAGTACTCACTTAAACAGTAAAGTTTGGGTAGGGATTAAGTGAAGTATCATTCCTCTGGATAGCGTTTATGATTATAAATGAAAATTTTTTTGACAGATCAGCCAAATTTTTTAGATAGGGGTTAAGCATAAATTATGTGTTTAATTAACTTATTCATTATTGTTATATGTATTTAATAATTTTATCACTAATATATAATTATCTCTACAGGTGACAACTAGTTAGGAGCATGACTTGAACTTTGTGGGAGACAACGGTGGCCGACACTAGCTAATAATTAATATTGATTATTTAGTTGGATTTGGTTGATTATTTTCATTATATATTTTATTAATAGTGGATCAAAGTTCGTTTGTTGAGTGTTTACTTATTTTATCGGTTGCTTTATGATTAATTTACAATGTCTTTCGTATATTAGTGGATATATGTTCATAACTTGACACAATTATATTAGTAAAATAAATATAATTTATTTAGTCGTTTAATTTTTGTTATAGTGTCATGCCTGATGATTTATATCTTATTATTTCTTTTTTGTTGGGTGTGTTGTCCGGCTAGATCAAAAGTGACCCCCTCATCCGGTCGTATAAGTAGGTGGGTTGTCACACGTTGTTTAACCGTTGCTCTAGCCTTGTGTTGTCAGTCTGCACTCAGCTGAACCCGATCACCGACAAGACCCAACTGCACGTGGCCCGTTTGGCAACGGGTGATTGAAATGGCAGCTGGTAAAAAATATTGTGTTTTTACCGGGGGGCTGTCCGGGCATCAAGGGCCGGATTCGACTAGATGCGGTCGTAGCAACATCCGGCCATATAGGGCCATTGGCAAAAAAAAAGATTATTATACTCCGTCAAATGCACATAACTGAATCCAGCGGACGACTAAAAAGAAAAGTTACTTTCTACTGTGGTACCCGTAGATCCGACTATCACAGGTCCGATCGGATGTCGGGAGTGATTTTTTCTTCAGATTCGATCAAAACTGCCCTTCTAATTGAACCACCTAAATTTGTCTCGCTCATAAAAGGTTTCTTGAGCCATCATTTAGGAAACTTTTTTCCAATTATAGTTATATAACATATATATATATATATATATAGCCCATCTGCTACGTGCTGTCAGCTTTTGGTAGTGCATGCAGCACACACGCTTGTGGACCGCTGGATCTACAAGCCACAACTACCCACCCCCCTCACGAAGGCCGCTTGCCCACCTGCTCGCTCGTGACCGACCGATCCCCCCGCACCCCATCACCGCCGCCACCTACAACCCTGCCATGACCACCACCACCCAGCCACGGCCCCCGCCACGCCCCTAGCCGCCCCCCCATGCCCCGACGATCACCCTCTGTCGTGCCCCTCGTCCCCCCGGTGCCCCTTGTTTCCCCCCTCCGACGGAGCCGTGCCCATGGCTCCCTCTTTGCCATCTCACGGCAATGGGCATCTAGGTTTTGAGCTAGAGCCATGGCTCGCTGCCTTGCCGCCAGAGTCCATAGGGGTGACCAAGGAGGTGATGAGCATGATACACATGCCGGATTTGGCAGGTATTCAATTGTCACCCGTCTTCTATCTCCTTTCAATTGTCACCATCCCACGCCCACCCACCTCCCTCTTTGATCCGCCGCCCCAAAAGGTCCAATCTTTTTGTCGCTCCCTCTCCTCCACCGGCAGCGGGGTGGCCGGCTCCGTGCATGCCAGTGACTTGTTTGTGCAAATGGCGCAATGAATGTCAGGTGCGTTGGGAGAGGGGTTGAAGTTGTCGGTGGGAAATAGAGGAAACGTGAAACAAAGGAGAAGGTTGGGGGGAAAGAAATGGGTGCGGGGGTAGTTTCGTAATAAAAACTTGACTCGCTCTCGACTCGAGTCTAAGTTTATATTACTAAATAAATTTTTAAAAAATATGTAAAATAATTTTATGAATAAAAAATTGACTTATTCACCACTCGAGTCAATATTATGAAATAAATTTTAAAAAATATATAAAATAATTTCACCATGGCCGACGGTGGTGCAGGTGACGGCGGCGGCGAGGTCGCCGGCTGTGGTGTCGTAGCAAAAATCGAGTCATTGGTAGATGGGGGAGAAAATAGGGTTGGTGAAGAAAAATGAAACAATGACAATTTTATAATAAAAACTTGACTCTGTCCCAACTCGAGTCAATATTACTAAATACATCTCAAAAAATATGAAAAAAATAGAGGGAAATACCATAAAATAAAATAATCCATTAGAACTCAATTATCTTATTTTATTGTAATTTACTGTATTTTTTAATATTTTTTCGAGATCTATTTCATAATATTAACTAAGTCGAGACCGAGTTAAGTTTTTATTACGAAATTATATTATATATATATATTTTAAAATTTATTTCATAGACTCCGAATTGGGACCAACTTAAATTTTTATTACTAAATTGCCATCACCCACTCCTTCCTCCCCCCCCCTCCCCTCTATTTTTCCTTGCCACCCCACCGCTGGCGACCTTTCCGTTGGTCCCACGCTGCCAGCCAGCGACGCCGCCTCGTCAGTTGTTGTCGCCGTCATTCCACCGCCTCCCTTCCTTCCCCCTTTCCCTACCCTTTTCCTAATGTTTTCCTTCCCGATCACCCATTGCCACCCACCAACCCCAACAACGACGACCTGCGACGACGCCTCTTCCCCCCTTCCCGACTATTCGCCAAGCCTGGACGGCACGTCTACGGTGACCCGGGTGACCCAAGGCTAACCAAGGCAGTGGGCAAAACAAGGGGCTGGATCAGGGCGGCAAACATAGGGGAAGAACGGAGGAGGAGGGGGGGGGTTGAGTTTATTTTCTAGCCATTGGATCGCGATCCAACAGTTGGAATCAAAATGCAGCATAGCCTGGCTGCAGCACAGATTTCTTTTCTCCATATATATAATATTACCATAAATCTTGGTACACTTGGAATTATAGGAATTACTTTTTTTCTATTTTTGTGCTTGCCAGGAGAGTTATCCCGGGTATGGAATCTAGACAATTATTGAACTTAAAGATTTAGAATAATGATTTTTAAGGAAATCTCAACATTTGTTGTGGACAAACCATTTTGTTGTCTACTGATACTCTAGAATGAAAAATGTGCACTTTATATATATGATATAAGGTTGTTAGCATATATTTCTTGTATATAATCCTTTCAAATTAATACAAAAAATGACCCTACATGCATGGTTATACAAGAACCTTGTATACCACCATGAAGCTTCCTCTCCAGGGTTGGAAACATATATTTGGTACCAAAAACATGTCCTTTCCCTAGACTTCCCTTGCATTATCAACTTAGAAAAACAAATATTCCTTGTCCAAACTTTGATATGTATAATATTTAGGAAGATGACAAAGGTAGGGAAATAACTGTTCACATTCCCATCACCATGTGAGAAAGTTCCACCCTTCTCTCACTAATACAAGCCACAAAAAGCCATACAGCAATCAAGAACATGGAAAAAATGCTAAATTTTTTATCACCTTTACAAGAAACTCACTCCAACATTAAGAAAAATAAGGGTGAAAGACAATTTCATTATTATAAGCTAAATAATTCATTCATTTTCTTGTTTATAAATCCTTAATTGATTGTATTTTATCCGCATTTTACATCATTTTGATTAACCAAGAGGGGTGCATACTTATTACAGCTGACCCCAAATGTCTCCTATTATATTGACTAAATGTGCCAATCATTCATTCTTTTTATATTTAGTCACATGCACCAATTTGACTAAGTACCTTATGAAGCTTCATGCTAAGTTCTATATTCAAACCAATCAATTAGAACCAATAAAGATTTTATTTTACCTTATACTAGTTTTGATTGATTCCTTTCTAAGACATTGTTGAAGTCTAACCACGTGGAAACTAGCCTTGAATCAATTTTATAGCAAATGAAAGCACCATAATTGTAAATTTTTAGTGGTCTCTTAATTTTTTGATCACAATAAGAATTTAAATATTTTCTGTACTTAAGATTTTAATTAAATAAGTTTTAAATCATTTAAATTTGTACGATATCATAGACAAATTACAGCGAGGATTCAAAGTCTACAAAAGGGTATTGATTTGTGTCATTGTTTGTCATAGAATAGATAATTTCTTTTTTTCATGTGCTACATTGTGTAATTTTTCTTGCTTATAAAAGAGAATATAAAAGTAAATATAGCAAATATATTATTATCTTAACACATTGATGTTTGGGGATAAGTGGTCAAACTATATATAAATCACCATTCTAGACGCGGTAGAAGTCAACCCATTTGTTAGAAAATAAAATGATCTCAATTCCACCTATCAGCCGCGTAACATACCCATTTTTCATAACATGGTGTTACGTCATCAACACCGTTGACATTTCTTTTCAGAAATGAAAAACTATCGTACACGAGTTGTTAGTCTTTCAAACTTTCCACCATTTTTCTTGTATCAGTTCGTATATATCTCATGTCTTCTTCGTGTGTATACATCTACCTAATAACCAAGTTATTAATAATTGAGTAAACAACATGATTATGCTAATAGCATAATATCATTTTATCTATAGCTCACCCATCTCAATTACCTTATTTATTTTTTAATTAATTAATATTTTTATAAACGAAAAGTCCGACGTTGCCCTTGATTGCCGATTCAAAACCATGTGGGCCCCGATTTTTTTAAGAAAAAAGAAAGAAAATAAGTGGGACCCGTTTTACAAGGAGTTCAAACTGCGGGACCCACATCGGACAGCGTCCGCTTCACGTTGGGGATAACAACCGTAGGCTTGCCGTCGTTGATAAATTCAAAGAAGAGGACCCCACTGGGCCCCACGAACAAGTGACTAGAAACAACGTCGGGCCTGCACGAGCGTGGACAAAGGTGAAAGTATAGAAAACGTTTTCCACACAAAAGTTGTCCCCCAATCACAAATATTTGTGTTTAATTTGTTTAATAAAAATAAAAGCACTACTAAATATCTTTAATAATATCTTAGAATATTGAACAAAAAATCATGTTGTACCACGATCATTATTTACGATATAAAATAAAATTGACTGTTAATTATGATTCAAAAAATTAACTAATGTAATTATTTAAGGACGTGAATGAAGAGTGGATAGAAGAAGAAAATATGGGTGGAGAACATCAGTATATTTTTTTTTGACAATAAATAATTGATATCATTTATACATAAAAATGATAAGTTAAACAATTAAAGATTATGAGACCATGCTAGGTCATTTTTTCTTGACTAATAAACTATATTTTAGAAAATGAAATACAACTAAAATTTTTCATGGTTTGATAATTAATTTTTTGGGGATACTTAATATTAAATTTTGGCATCTATATTGGTCTAATAATGTAATCATAATAAATTAAATTTTATATAATCAGTTGTTTCATTAGTGTTTTAGAATAATTATCATATTATATTTCTTTAAAATATCCAATGTATTACGGAGATTTATGTATTTGTTCAAACTTTTAGATGAATGTAGATTTAATTTTCTTATTAAAAATTGAGCATTGTTGTTATCATCATGTGCCAAGTTTAAACTAATCAACAAGCCTCTTGTGTTAAAAAAAACTAATTGACAAAGATATTAATATTATTTCACTTCTCCTATCCAAATTTTGCTCATTTTTTATTTGCCACTTTTTAATTTTTTCTTAAATAAACTTTTACTATGCCTCTTTCTACATATTTAAAATTAATTAATATTATCATTTTTAGTCTTAAAAGCAATTAGTATATATTATATATCCAAGGCGAAGAAATCAAATATGTATTTAGACGTTGATATAAAGTGAATTAGGATGTTGTAAAACACAATATATTTAAATTATAATAGTAAACATTACTTTTAAAATTAGGCATAAATAATATAGTCTGCGACATGATGAAATAAAGTTGCGAGTAATATTATTCAAGTACTTGAGTAAAAATAAATAATAAATAATAAATAATAAATAATAAAATAATAAAATGTTTAATAGACTTGGACCAGGTCAAGAGGACAAGCCTCACGTCAACGCAACGTAACTAACAACAGAAAATAACTTCCACCTCGTCCCAAAGCTTCCCCCGTAAATCCACGTTTTTACTGCGAGCGACGATGTGCAAGCATGCCAAGGTCGCGGCCATGGTGGAAGCAAGGAAGCTTCGGTCATGGAGCGAGGAACCGCCGCTCACCCTCCAAAAGGCCTGCACTTTCCTTATCCCCCAGGTTGGCCCCATCTCCCCGGCACCAGTTTCACCTTCTACCGTTGCGTTTTGGCCCCTCCTCCATTGACCGTCAAGAGGTGTGGGGGCTGGTTGGCAGGCCCCATTCGGTGCTGCTTGTGGTGGGTAGAATCGATCTTGGGTGGCTCCAAATCCAGTCTGGGTGATGGCCCATGGCATTTGTTTAATGGGTTTTTTGGAATGGTTCCATGGTCAACGAGGTCTTCGTTCAAAGCAGGGGTGGTGTACTTTCTCAAAAGAGGCTGCTTTGAAGACGACTGTGTTAGGAAGGAGCTGCCCTTGTTCTCCCGTTTTGTTTTTCTTGTTTGCCTGCATGCTATTATTATAGGTGTGCTGGAGCTGTGCTTTCTCCGAGTCTTTCTTGTGTTTTTTGGTTGGAAAAAGAGGAGTCTTTTGCTTGATTCTTTCATTTTTTAGGTGTTTGTGATTACTGGCAAAGAGTGTGGTTGTTCAGTCTTAATTTTTGTGTTTGGTGGAGTGAGGGGTGCATTTGTTGGATTCATTTTTTTGAGTGAGGAAGGGGGGGAAAGGAATTTGGTGGGTGATTTTGAAGCAAGAGAGCGTTACTCAGCTATTGGATTTTTGAGTCTTGATCCTGTCTTTCGTGGCGGGGAGGGATTTGAATAAAAGTGGAGTCTTTGCTTGCTGGGTTCAATTTTTGAGTGGGGGAAGAAGGACGTTGCTGCGTGTTTGTGATTTGAAGCAGAACGTGTTGTTTCATCAGCTGTGTGCTTGGACAGTTTGTTGTTTCGTTTGGAGGCCTGAATTGATTCTAGGTGGCACAGTGATCAAGGATTCGTTGTTCTTTTGCGGCTGCCTGAGGGAGAGAGATGGCTGGAGGAAGGAAGAGGAAGTTCCTTCTGAGCAAAATCTATGCATTCCAATGCCGGAAAGCTCCGTTCCAAGAGGATCACTCGCAGATTGGCGGCCCTGGTTTTACCAGGATAGTGCTCTGCAACGAACCGGAGCTTGAGGCTGGAACTCAGAGCTATGTTGATAATTATGTGTCGACGACTAAGTACAACTTGGCCACATTCCTCCCCAAGTCCTTGTTTGAGCAGTTTCGGAGAGTTGCTAACTTCTTTTTCCTTCTCGTGGCAATCTTGGCTTTCACACCTCTTGCTCCTTATTCAGCGGTTAGTTCTGTTATTCCTCTGGTCATCGTGATCGGAGCTACCATGGTCAAAGAGGCAGTCGAGGATTGGAGACGGCAAAGACAGGTAAAAGCTGTTTATTTTTAAGGCATGACCTTGATTTTACTTCTGCTTTTTTGAGTGTCGTCAGTTGTTTTTATTCTATTTTGTCTTGATTAGATTTATTTGGAATTTGCCTCTCCAGTTGAAATGCTTGTGCTGCAAAACTCCCACTCTCTCTTTTAAATTTTTGGATCAACAAATAATGGAACATTGTGTTAGAACTCGAATGTTTTTACAGTAACATTTCTTTATGGCAAGATGAAATGGTCTTATTAACTGCTTGATATTGCTTCAGGACATCGAGGTGAACAATCGGAAAGTTGAAGTTCATAAAGGAAATGGTAATTTTAGCCATACTGCGTGGAAAAATCTAAGAGTGGGAGACATTGTGAAAGTGGAGAAGGATAGCTTTTTCCCAGCAGATCTTCTCTTGCTGTCTTCAAGCTATGAAGATGCTATCTGCTATGTGGAGACCATGAACCTTGATGGGGAGACAAATCTGAAACTCAAGCAAGGACTGGATGCGACCTCACCCTTACAAGAAGAGTCGAGCTTCAAGGACTTTAAGGCTGTAGTCAAATGCGAAGATCCAAATGCCAACCTTTACACTTATGTTGGGAGTATGGATTTTGAAGATCACCCGTATCCTCTATCCCCTCAACAGCTACTTCTCCGCGATTCAAAACTGCGAAATACAGATTATGTCTATGGAGTTGTGATCTTTACCGGGCATGACACAAAAGTTATGCAGAACTCAATGAACCCGCCATCCAAAAGGAGCAGAATAGAGAGGAAAATGGATACAATTATTTATCTACTGTTTGGCGTTCTGGTTTTGATTTCGACAGTTGGATCAATTGTTTTTGGGATTGAGACAAGAGAAGACTACGAAGATGGTAAGATGGAAAGATGGTATCTTAGACCTGACGATTCAGAAGTTTTCTTTGATCCTGAGAGCGCACCACTTGCTGCAATTTATCATTTTTTGACTGCTATGATGCTTTATAGCTACTTCATACCAATCTCCTTATATGTGTCGACTGAGATAGTTAAAGTCTTACAGAGCATATTCATAAACCAGGATGTACATATGTACTATGAAGAAGCTGACCAGCCTGCACATGCTCGCACATCAAATTTGAACGAAGAACTTGGCCAAGTAGACACTATTCTTTCTGATAAAACAGGTACTCTTACCTGTAATTCCATGGAATTCATCAAATGCTCTATTGGTGGAACTGCATACGGTCGCGGAGTAACAGAGGTTGAAAGGGCAATGGCTAAAAGAAAGGGTCTCCTTTACCCCATGAACAAGGCGATTTTGACACGGAGAGAGTAAATAAGACAACTTCTGTCAAGGGATACAACTTTAAGGATGAACGAATTGTGAATGGGAACTGGGTGAATGAGGCTCACGCAAACATAATTCAAAAGTTTTTCCGCGTGCTTGCATTATGTCACACTGTGATACCTGAAGTCGATGATGAGACTCTTAAAGTCTCTTATGAAGCGGAATCACCCGATGAAGCAGCTTTTGTTGTAGCTGCAAGAGAACTAGGATTTGAGTTCTATAGGAGAACTCAAACTACCATCTCCTTGCATGAGCTGGAACCTACATCAGGAAAGATTGTTGAAAGGTCAGTTCTGGTCATATCTGATACTTAATATTTTTTGGTTCTTCCCCGTTTGGCAAAGATAGAAAGAGAGATTGTTGATTAGTAGGTTGTTCTCTGTACTTTATCCGCGTTTTCTTGGATGATAATCAAGTACAAAAGATGCTTCCTCGGATGTATTTGTTGTGCTTGGATATGTCTACTGCCTGTTGAAAGTTAGGACAGGCACATAATTTTCTAACCATATTAGTGTTCTTAATATGACAGATTTCACTCAGTCTTCTGATGTGTGAATTTGCTTACAGGTTGTATAAGCTCCTCAACATTTTGGAGTTTGATAGTTCTAGAAGGAGAATGTCAGTGGTAGTAGAAAATGAAGAAGGCCAAATACTACTCCTCTGCAAAGGTGCTGACAGGTTTGTATACATTGTAGATGCAGATATTTTCCTCTTAATCCATTACTTACACAAACTCATCATTATCTGATATCGAGTTTCATGTATTGAGCAGTGCCATGTTTGAAAGACTTGCAAAGACTGGGAGAGAGTTTGAAAACCAGACGAGGGAGCATGTGAATGAATATGCAGATGCAGGTTTAAGAACTCTGGTTCTTGCATATCGTGTACTCGATGAAACGGAATATAAGAACTTTGAAGAGGAGTTCAGCAGTGCTAAAAGCTCCGTTAGTGCTGATCGTGATGAAAAGATGGCTGCTGTTGCCGAAAAAATTGAGAAAGATTTGATTCTTCTTGGTGCAACGGCTGTTGAAGATAAGCTACAAGATGGGGTGGGTAGATGACACCCATAGTACATGTTGATGGAATTGTACAAATGCTCAGTGTTACTGAATACTTTAGCTGACTATCTTTTTCCATATTTTGAAGGTACCTGAATGCATTGACAAGCTTGCACAAGCTGGAATTAAGTTATGGGTACTAACGGGAGATAAGATGGAGACTGCAATCAACATTGGGTAAGTATCCAGATTGTTAGCTACTTTATTTAACAATTTATTTTCACTTGGATAACTAAATAACCTTACATGATTTCAATATGCAGCTATGCTTGCAGTTTGCTTAGACAAGGAATGAAGCAGATAATTATCAACTTGGACAATGCAGAAATTAACAAACTGGAGAAGGAAGGAGAAAAATGTGCTCTTGCAAAGGTAACAATCTTTCAATTTGGAGAAGATTGTCCATTTGTAGTAATACTTACTTAACTTGTTTGCATTCAACTTTTGCTACAGGCATCAAAGGCTAGTGTTCTGCAGCAAATAAGTGAAGGGAAGTCACTAATTACATCATCAAGTGATTCCGATGCTTTCGCTCTGATAATCGATGGAAGATCACTTGCTTTTGCTCTTGAAGATGATGTCAAGAGCATGTTTCTAGAATTGGCTATTAAATGTGCATCGGTTATATGCTGCCGCTCATCTCCCAAACAGAAAGCTCTTGTCACGAGGCTAGTCAAGGATGGCACAGGTAAAACAACATTAGCAATTGGTGATGGGGCCAATGACGTGGGCATGCTTCAAGAAGCAGACATTGGTGTTGGAATTAGTGGCGCTGAGGGAATGCAGGTAAAGGACGAAAGCATGGCATTTGTTTAGCTCTTGTTATCTCAGCTGAACAGTTTGACCTTTTAAAAATCTTAGTTGTGTTCACGAAGTGTCGACATTGCGTGCATTTTTTGGAAAGATTCTTTATAATCATATGACCATCTTTGCTATCAGATTTATGGGTTTTCTTTGTATCAGACACATTGCAAGTAGTCCAACTTACAATTTCTGTGCTTTCATTTTCAGGCTGTCATGTCGAGTGACATTGCTATTGCTCAGTTTAAATACCTAGAGAGGTTGCTGCTTGTGCATGGGCATTGGTGCTATAGACGCATATCATCAATGGTAAGCATTTAGTTTCCTATTTGCTTGGGCTTTATTTTAGCATAAATTGTTCTTTACTGATTATTTCATTGTCCATTTTGCAGATATGCTACTTCTTTTACAAGAACATTACATTTGGTTTGACATTGTTCCTATACGAGGCATATACATCCTTTTCTGCACAAGCAGCATATAATGATTGGTACATGTCTTTGTACAATGTCTTCTTCACATCCCTTCCTGTCGATTGCTCTTGGTGTATTCGACCAGGATGTTTCTGCAAGGTTCTGTTTAAAGGTATATAATTTTCTGCTATTCACATGCTTCTTTCATATAATTTGTGGGATTATTGTGGGACTTATGGATATGTTGGTCTCTTATGCAGTTTCCTCTACTCTATCAAGAGGGTATACAGAATGTCCTCTTTAGTTGGCGCCGCATTTTGAGCTGGATGTTCAATGGAATCTACAGTTCTATAGTGATCTTCTTCTTCTGCATTAGAGCCTTCGAACACCAAGCCTTCCGTAGGGGAGGCCAGACTGTTGGACTCGATATTCTTGGCACGACAATGTATACATGCGTTGTTTGGGTTGTCAACTGTCAAATGGCATTGACTGTTAGCTACTTCACTCTCATTCAGCACATCTTCATCTGGGGAGGAATTGCATTGTGGTATCTATTTCTCTTGGCCTACGGAGCCTTGTCCCCTGACATATCTACTACTGCCTACCAAGTATTCGTCGAGGCTCTGGCACCAGCTCCATCTTTTTGGATTGTTACCCTCTTTGTGGTTATATCTACTCTTATCCCCTATTTCAGTTACAAAACCATCCAGATGAGGTTCTTCCCTATGTACCACCAAATGATCCAATGGATCAGACTGGAAGGCAGAGCTGAAGACCCTGTATATTGTGATATGGTGAGGCAACGATCGATACGGCCAACAACTGTTGGGTTTACTGCTAGATTAGAAACAAGAGTTCATAACACCCAGATAGTAGAGATGGTGTAATTCGTCGGCTCTTACCTTGAAGAGTTGCTCTGTATAGTATAGACTGTAAAAATACGCTCAACCCGGCCATTGTGGATATAAGTTGAAGTAGAGGAAATAGTGGATGTGGGATCTAGGATAGCTTATGATGTTTAGTATTATCATGGGCACCATGAAAACATTGTAAATTATGATTCTTTGCCTTTTTTTGTTCTTTTATTGGGATGCAATTCCTATTTCTATATTTTTTGTCAAGTTGAAATGAATAAAAGAAAATTGATGGTAAGCCCTGTGCACATATGCTTCCATTGCATTTCTGCATTTAGTTTAGAATCTACCATCCAGAGTCTCTGATATTGAAGATTCCTCTAGTGAGGTGTTGATCTTTTCAAACCTATTACTACTAATTATCACTGAGCAACAGCCAACAAATCATAGAGAAAGAATTATGAAATCATACTATCAATGCTGGTCCAAGGAGCAGTTGAGCAGCTTTTATTTTCATTTACACAATTCTTACCTCATTCAATACATATACATGGACCCTTCAAAGGTCAATGAGCAATCACAAATATACATATTGACCTGATCAGAGCTTAAAAGTTCATCTATAAAATTCTTGTCCATTACCAAGAAGTTCTTAGATACCTCCACATTGCCATTACAGCACTTTTTTTTTTTATTTACCCAGCTTTAAACATAATAAATTTAAAAGGGTCATCTTTGCTAACCTTATTATAGCCATCCACATCTTTTTAGCTCAATTAAACACCTTAATACCAATGAAACTAAAATAGAGCATAAAAGATGCATTTTATCTTCTACAAAGTCAGAACAATTTACAGCAAGATTTGGCAAATTAAATTAAATAGTTAATACCCTCTAACACAAATGTTACATTATATCGATTAAGTGAAAATACAAAATAATGATAATATAAAAAAACAAATCAGTCTTCAGAAAATAATTATTGGGCATGGGGATTAAATTAAATTACGATTAAGGGAGGATTAGGAATTGATGGTGATGCCAAGGAAGCCGGCGGCGGATCTGGCCATGACGGAGGCGAACTCGGCGAAGCTGATGGCGCCGTCGCCGTCGACGTCGGCCTCGCGGAAAGTGTCAGCGAGCTCCCGGAAGCTCAGGGGCTGGCCCATCTTGGCCATGGCGCGGGCGAGCTCGGCGGCGGAGATGTACCCGTTGCCGTCGCGGTCGAAGGCCCGGAACAAGTGGAGGAGCTGCTCCTGGCTGGCCAGCACCTCCCGCCGGCCCATGTCCGGCATGATGGCGGCGGCCAGCTCGTCGAACTCCACCGCGCCGTTGCCGTTGGCGTCGATATTCGCGAGGAGGGAGTGGACGTGGTCGCCGGTGGGCTTAAGGCCGAGCGACCGTAGGAGGGCGGCTAGCTCGAGGTGGGTCAGGCTGCCGTCGGCGTCCATGTCGAACCTGTCGAAGATGCTCTTGAGCTGCTGTAGCTGCTGGGTGCCGACTTTGCTGGTTTGATGATCGGTACTAGATTCACTACCAGTACTCGCACCACCTTCCACCATGCTTGATTGATCAATACCTACGTATATCTATGTATGTATGACATGAAATGGGGAGGTGGGTAGGGAAGGGTGATCGGAGAAAGAGATGATATATGGGTGGGTGTGGAAGAAGGAAAGCGTGTGGAAGGTGAAGAAGACGGTGATTAGTATAAGAGAAGAGTAACATGGTCGCATCAGTGGACGGCCATGATCATGTTCTGGGTATGATGATCGTCTCTACACGTTATTATGTGTTGTATATGTGCGTGTTGTCTCAGTCGTCGTCGTCGTCGTCCATTGAAGCTGTCAATTTGGAGCTGCACTGGAGACGCCAAGTGGGATCATTCTTCAACTAGATGCATCAAATTCAAAATTGTTATAATCCTGGGTATGAATATAATGGAATTTACGAATCATTAGTTAATAAAAAGTATTCATTAGGTGGGTAATTTAGCGAGAAAATATTGTTTGCAATAAAGAAATTTATGATTTAATGCTGAGAAAATATATTATTTATGATTGAATGTTGCCTTATTACAGTTTTATGATTTAATTGTGTTCTTAAAATTAAAGTCACAAATTCTGTATTCAGAATTACTACACAATCATTTCATGGAATTGGGAATATAAAGATAATCAGCTGAACTCTTAAGAAAACCAGGTACTAAAGGTTAAATAATTTTTATTCTATATACAATTTGGTACATATTTCAATAGTCAATTTCATATTCGTTGTAATAAGATAATCGTTATAAATTGGTACAAAAATTAAATAACATTAGTAACACAAAATAAAAGATATAATTTAACATGAAAACCTTCGCAAGATGAAGTAAGGAAAAATTGTTCGACCAATAACTCATTCTAATCAATCTATTATATAAGGTTGCTAATTGAGCGAGTTAGCTCGTGAATATTTGAGGTTCGTCTCAGTTAGACTCGACTCGAAACTCGATATTTAAATGTTTAAGCTTGAACTCAAATCGAAATTGACTTGTAGTTCGACTCAAACTCGACTCGATAAAATAATATAATAATACACTCTTTATATTATATTATATATATATATATATATATATATACACACACACATACACTAATAAGTTCAATTCTAACTAGTTATATTTATTTATATACAATATAATAACAAAGTAGTGAGACAACTAAGATGATATGTATTCAAATCGAGCCCGTTTCGAGTTGGGTTCGAGCTCGACAAAATTAAACAGCTTAAGTGTATTTAAGCTCGAGTCGAGCTCGAACAACATAAAAAATATTCTAGTCGAGCTCGAGCATGCATGTTAAAAACTCGTTCGATCTTAAGCCGAGTTTGAATGAACTTCGAACTATTTAAGCGGAGTTTGAATATAAATCAAGCTCGACTTGCTCGCTTGTTTAAAAACCCTACTATTATATACGATCACATTAATATTTCAAAACATCTTTTAAAGTAAAAATCACATAAAAATTACATGATCTTAGGTAAATTAAAAATGGCTTTTGTTTATATTATCAATCTCATGTAATGATTTGTTTGGTTACGTGAAAAAAATATAAATGATATGAAAATTTAAAATAGCCAAGTAAAAGTAGTTATAATCAATACATTTATATAAAAAATACTATTATATAAAAGATATTATCGTGTTAATTATTTTATGTACAAACTAGTTATATTTGTATCTAACTAGAAGTAAAAAATAATCACGATTTCTTTCACTAATAAAAAATTATCTTTTGCGACAACAAAATATGGTTGCAAAAGACTTGTTTCCGGTTGCAAATAATATTTGTGACCAAATTTGCAACTACTTTTCCGTCGCTAAAGTCCGAATCGCTAATAAATTTTGCTACCGGAATGAAGTTGCAAATTTTGCGACTACTCTGCAACCGGCATTGTGGATGCATATTTGCAATGGTTGCAAATTTTCCACCCGCTGGAGTTGCAACTTTAAAAAAATTATTATTTGCAACCGCATTTATATTGCAAAGTTTTAAAAAATTGTCTGCAGGCACTTTTTCGTTGCAAAGTGGTTGCAAAAATTAAAAAAAATATTTGCAACATCTTTCCCGTTGCAAAGAGGTAGCAAAATATGAAAAAAAATTGAAAATATTTCTCAGCCACATCTCAATTAAAAAAATTTTAAAAATATTTCACAACCATCATCTCAATTAAAAAAATTATAAGGAAACACAATTTGCCAAAAAATTAAGTTACACGCAGCAAATATTACAATCAAAGTATGAATACAGAGTTTAGCTCATCACATGCTTTTAATCAAAACAGTAACCAAATTTACTAATCTCATAGTGTTATCCAGAGCCTTCAAGGCATCACCTTAAAATCAGGTCTACAGGGCTGAGAAGCCACATTAAATCCTGATTATGAAGAGCCCGCAAATAGATATCTAAAGCAAAATAACCATTTGCATCACTGGTAAAATTGTGTTGGGTTAATCTCACATGAGTTGTGAATGGTATTAGTGAAAACCTTAAAACCTATTTTAAGTCCCTTTTGGAGGCCCATATAACCCAATGAATGAACTGGAGAACAAAATGAGCAAACAACACTTGAATTCAAATAAGAAAACAATCTAAATGCATTCTACACAACTAACATAATTAAACCATTAAGGGCTAATTGTTGGTCGAGAATCCTACTTATGTAGTTCTAAGAAAACCAAATTTTCATTCTATCAAAGAGATCTAGCAAAAGGCGTTGTTCAATTTTTGGCTCATATTATTAAAAAAATTGAATTGAATTGGCTCAAACCTAAAAACACAAGCCACAATGTTAATAGTAAAAAATTGAATTGAGTTTTTCCTATTCAAATCGATTTGGATAATATATTCTTCAAACTAGGGCTATTAATCGAGTGAGCAAGCCCAGGTCACTTTGTGGTCGAACTTAAATCGAATATTTCGAAGTTTGTTCGAACTCGACTCAAGATCGAACGAGTTAGGAGTATCTATATTTGAAATCAACTCGACCACATTATGACTCGACAGATTATGAGAACTTCTACGAGGCCAAAAAGAACAATATAACCCCAACCTCATACAGTTCAATATTATATTACGAGGATTAACTTTTCAATTTATAACAGATCAGGCAACCTAACTGAATGGGTCTATTGTATTGAACACTTCTTTCGGTTCAAATCATTAACGGCCAATTATTGGTCAAGAATTCCGTTGATGTCGTTTTAAGAAGACCATATTTTCATTCTATCAACGAGATATAGCAACAGGCATTGTTCAATTTTTGGCTCATATTATTTCAAAAAAAAAAATGAATTGAATCGGCTCAAACCTTAAACCACAAGCCACAGTGTTAATAGTGAAAAACCGAATTAAATTTCTCCGGTTCAAATCGATTCGGACAACATGTCCCTCAAACCCAAGTTAAACCGGTTTAACAGACCTTAAGATCCCAATATGTGACCCGAATCCGAATACCCGACCCGACTTCCCCGTCGTCATCTCCAATCTCCTTACCTCCAAGTCCTCCTCTCTCCACCGTCGTTCGAAGTGCGAAAATGTTGAGGTCCGTTGGAAGGAAGCTATTGCCGACTGTTGGGTCGGCGCCGGCGAGGATTTCCGGCCGGCTCTACCACGAGCGGGTGGTGGACCACTACGACAACCCGAGGAACGTGGGGTCCTTCGACAAGAGCGACCCCTCCGTCGGCACCGGCCTCGTCGGCGCCCCTGCCTGCGGCGACGTGATGAAGCTGCAGATCAAGGTGGACGATTCCTCCGGGAAGATCGTCGACGCCTGCTTCAAGACCTTCGGCTGCGGCTCCGCCATCGCCTCCTCCTCCGTCGGTATGTATGTATGTATGTATCTATGTGTATATATATATATATATATATATATGCTCCGATTTGTTATTGTTTGAATCGATGAGTGCTATTTGTATATATATCGAGTTATTTATAGGACTTGATTAGCTTTGTTTGGTTTACGGTATTAATTAGTTGACTCAGTGTTGTTATTGTTATGCTTGATGATTTCTATTTGTATGTATTGTGTTGTGTATTGGACTTGTTCAGCTCTGTTTGGCTTGGTGTATGGTTGATTTGATCATGTGGGGGTGTTGTGAATTGTGTTTTATTTCCTAGTTTGTGTTAATGAAATGGTTATTGAATTGAGGAGTTGAAATCAGGTTTCAATTGCTTAATTTGAGTTAAATTTAGTGTTTTGATAATATGGGGGGTTATGAATTGTGTTTTGTTCTTTGTTCCCAAATTTGTGCTATTGAGATGGTTTCGGGATTGAGTAGTCGAATTTAGGGTTCAGGGTTGTTCAATTTGAGGCTTTTTTGGTTAAACAGATTTGTTTTGTTTGGGTTTTTTTTTCTTTTTTTGTATTTTACCCGATTAGTTACAGTTTAGGAATATGGCACTTATAGTATCTACATTTATCTGATGTTTATTTTGATTTTTTTTATATGTTTTATGATGATGATGCTATTTTTTTTAATTATTATTGTTATTATTATTATTATTATTATTTGTTTTGAATTTGATGATTGCTATTTGTATTGTATTGTGCTAATATAGCTTATAGTTACTGCTGTTTGCTTCTTTATCCGTCTGTATATTTACTGATTTTTGTTGTTATTGTTGTCTGATTTTATTGGTTTTATTGATTGCTACCTGTTGGGTGTTTTTTTTTTTAAATTGATTTGATTCTATCATTGTTTTAATCATTTGGCGTGTAAGTTGTTGTGTTGGTGAGATGGTTGTGGAATCTAGAAGATCAATTTAGGGTTTGGTTGTTCAAATTGAGGTTTTTCTGGACATTAGATTTGATTTTTACGATATTGCTAACAGGGTACGAAACTGGAGTTTATATTTGCTTTTTTAAAATAAAAAGAAAAATGATTGATGACTACTCATGAATAGCTTGCTTTTGCAATTGGCCTTTTGAATTGTTTGATTATTGTTGTTGGTGGTGTTTTAGTTTCTTGGTTTTGATTATTGGTATTTGTCTTGTGTATGACTTGTTTGAGTTTTTGGTGTAAGCTAATTTTGATAATATAGTTGTTGTGAAGTTTAATTTGGGATTTTGGTTACTCCTTTTGAGTCCTTTCATGGTAATCAGTTTTGGCTTTGTACATTATTACTTAAAAGAGAAAGAATACAGCAGACTTATAGTTGTGTCATATATATATAGGGATCGGCTATCCTGAGGGGTGACCGCAGGAACAGTTTCCTGCGGTCGCTCAAATCTGGACCGTCAGATCTAATCTGACGGTTCAGATCTATTTTTAAAAAACCTAATTTTTACCCTCCCCCCTCCCACTGCCCGGCGCCGCCGCCCTCGCCGCGCCACGGCCGCCGCGCCGCCACCCTTCGCCGCGCCCACGTCCACCGCGCCGCCGCCGTCGTCGCTCCCGTCGCCTCGCCCACGCCCCCGCCGCGTCGCCTAGCCCAGCATCCTTCGCCCCCGCCGCGCGCCATTGAAGCACCCTTCGCCGCGCCCCCGTCCACGGCGCCGCCCTCGTCCATGTCGCCGCGCCCGAGCCCGCGTCGCCATCGACCTCCGTTGCACCCATGGCCGCGCCGCTGCCCTTGCTCCTCGGCCGAGTCGCCATGCCCCCGCCGGGTCATTGCCCCTCCCGACCCCGCCTGCGCCGCCGCGCTCCCTCTCGACCCGCCCGCGGGGTCGCAAGGGGGCGCGGGGGCGACCCGGGCGGCGACGCGGGCGGCGAGGCGACGGGCAGCGTGGGCGAGGCGACGGGAGCGGCGACGGCGGCGGCGCGGTGGACGTGGGCGCGGCGAAGGGTGGCGGCGCGGCGGCCGTGGCGCGGCGAGGGCGGCGGCGCCGGGCAGTGGGAGGGGGAGGGTAAAAATTAGGTTTTTTAAAAATAGATCTGAACCGTCAGATTAGATCTGACGGCCCAGATTTGAGCGACCGCAGGAAACTGTTCCTGCGGTCACCCTCAGGATAGCCAATCCCTATATATAAAGATTACTCTTGGAAAGTTTTCATTAAATTTGCTCTCAGGGACTGAAAATTATGACAGACAAATTTTATGCTTAGCCACTTTGTAATGGAGAATAATCCATCTTATATCTGATTGGCACTAGCTTTTTTTTTCTTTGTAATCAACATTTTGAAATGTTTCATAAATGTTTTTTTTTTTGCAGCCACTGAATGGGTTGAAAGGTAAACAGATGGAAGAGGTGCTAACCATAAAGAACACGTAAGTAATTTTTGGACATCATTTATACTGGGCATTTAGTTCTCTTTGAATCCTGATTCCCTGTCCTTATAAAGTTGTATTTGTTACATATTGGGCAATGGGCATATAGTTCTCTTTGAATCTTGGATTCTATGCCCTTATAAACTTGTATTTGTTACATATCAAGAAATCATGCCTTTGTTTCAGCCAAATTATTCTGTATGTGTAATCACTTTGAACATAGTTATGCTTTATGCTCATGTATTTAATGTGTGATATGGCATGATGCTCAGGTTCTTGCATCCAGATGTGTGAACACAGTTGTTCATATTTCTTGTAGAATAACGACAAAAAATATTTATGAGAAGAGGTGATTATTTCTGGTCTTGATCTCTGTGAGAGAGTTTCATGCTAGGGAGTTCTTATTTGAGTGAAAGGCTGAACCTTGATTACCCGAAAATTGAAAAGAAAAACATGAAATGGTGTATGAGATGTTGTTTTATTTATGTTTGCCAAATACATGTTATTCTTCTCACAAATTAGGTGTAGTGGAGTAATTTTGCATAATTGTATCTTTCTGGTTCAGTTTATAGTAGTATTTAGGATTCTATTTGTCAGTTTCTTATTTTTAAGGAAGTTTGAGCTAATTTTCTGTTTTTACGGATTTTTTAATTTTCTGATTTTATGTTTTTAGAGCTATGATACTATTAAGATTAGGTCTTTTCATGTTTATCCGGTAAGTGGCATTATGTGCCAACGGGCTGGAGTATCATTGATTTTGCTTTGCTTGATAATAGTTTTACTTGTCGTTGTTGTTGCTGTGATACATGTATGCCACTACTTTGTGTCATCCACCTGCTCCCAAAGAAACATGTATGCTACTTGTTGTAGGAAAAATAATTATTTGCTCAGTTAATGATAGAAAGAAGCTAGGAAATGAGTTTTCTGCAAGTCTTGTAGTTGATAATCTAGTCATGTGGGTGGTTGCCAACATTTTCTAAATTGGTTGTTTCCGTGCATTGCTGTGATAATGCAATGAGTAGATCTTTTGAGTTTTAAAGAGCTGTAACAGTTGTAATTGTGTCTATTTGGAGTTAGTTTTTTACATTTTCTACTTGTCGGTTTCATATAATTGTAGGGAAATAGCAAAGCATCTGTCTCTTCCTCCTGTCAAACTTCACTGTAGCATGCTTGCTGAAGATGCAATTAAGGCAGCTGTGAAAGACTATGAAGCAAAGAGGGCAAAGTTGTCTGGGTCAAATGCCCCTGAATCTGTAGGGTCTCCTGAGAAAGCTGCTGAGGCTTGAGGTGTGCATTGATGATCTATCAATAAACAAGCATGGGAATGTTATCCATCTTCCTATGTTTAAACAAATATGGGTTAATACTGTACACATCGCCTAGTAATCAACGTTTTGGTTTTAGTCATGTAAGATTTTTTTTATTATTATCAGTGGCATTCAGAAAAATATTGGCAATAACCTGAAGGCATGTATGTTTAATTATTTGTTTTTTTAATTGGGTATTGATGCATATCTTTACTGTAGAGGTTAATGTTACGACTGTTGCATTTTCTTTGGTGTACATACTTTATTCTTATCCTCTCGTGAGCCTCATTGTCTTTTCGTATTTTATTATCGGTTATTTTTTTCACATTTCAAGCATATAATAAATTGAGCCAATTATGTAAGAAATTGTAATAAGTGAGGAGCTGGTTGGGTATTACGAGTGAGTTAGTAAAATCAGGAGGCTATAAATATATTTTAAATTCTTTGTAAAGAATTAATCAATGAAGAATATTTTTAAATAAAATTTAGAATTAGATTATTATATCTTTTTAGTGGAGAACCGATTAGGGATGTTAATTTGGTAAAAAAATGTTTACAAAGACTATCAAATTAGTACTAAGAGTCTTTTGATCCCCCAAGTTTAAAGTGTTTCCCATTCGTTAATTATGATGAGCAAGATGAGAGCCCAGGTAGTGGAAGATTGCCTAATGATACTCGAGCATGATGTACGTGAAACCAAGGAGTCAATCTAACAAAATTATGATTTTGTCACCAACTTTGTTAAAGTTGTTGAAGGGGAAGGTGATTGATGAAGAGAAGGCGCCAATTTATGACAATGACAACAAAGATTATGATGAAAGTAGCACCTTTGAAGAAAATACTAATGTAATCTCGTCGGATAAAATAGTGGTGTCGGCACGCAAGTGGCAACAGGAGAGTGACCCCCATTTGTTGTAGCCAACCATTTTTGAAGAGGGCCAACATTCGGGACCTCAACACAGCGGCTAGCTATCGTTGGCCTAGGTGAACGCCCACCGGCATTTTGTTGGTTAGACAATGGGCCATCACCCCATCCGGCGGCCTTACTATGGCCACTCATCTAGGGATTGCACCCATCATAGATTGTCAGGCATGGGCTTTTTCACATAGTGGCCCACTCTCGCGGCTCGGGATGGATAAGGGTGGGATGGGTTTGACTGCCCCACTACAACGACTTGGATGGCAGCCATTCGTTGCCCTTGCGGCCACTTTCTGCTGACTTGGGATTGTCGCCAACATCGAAGTACCGGAACTACTAGACAAACAGGCTCCTAAGTATGATGATGAGGTTGAGGAAAAAATGGTCAACCCATGGGCTGATTATGTGGAGGTGGGGAAGGTTTGCTTTGACCCATATGATGAGTCATCTACATGTGATCCTCCCTATGGAGGAGTGGCTTACCCGAAGACATGTTTGGGGCTCATTCCGCTCACCCTATAATAGTAAACTATGGTAACCATAATGGGGGTATCTATGGACACCGACTACATTATGGTCCGATTGATTATGAGGAATTCTACTGGGCCAGGAGGGACAATATAACCCCACCTCATGCAGTTCAATCTTGTATTACGAGGATTAATTTTCAAGTTTATAATGGATCAGGCAACCCAACTGAGTGGGTCTATTGTGAAGAGCACTTCTTCCACTATTAGAAGACTAAAGAAGATGAGAAGGTAGAGTTGACATCTTTTCACCTCAAGCAAGAGACCCTCTAATAGTTTTAATGGTGGGAGAAGAACCAACATGTAGTGACGTGATGCGATATGTGGAAAGCTCTTTGTATTTGATTTGGCCCCACTGAATATGAGGACTTTAATGAGTTCCTATCTCATGTTCGACAAATGGGTACCCTTTCACAATATTTGGCAAATTTTGAGCGATTATCAAACTACGTTCAAGGCTGGTCGAATTTGGCACTCATTGGTACCTTGGTAGGCAGTCTCAAAGAGGAGATCACCATGAGATGGTTCTACCAATTGCGATTGTTGACTTGGGCGGTAGAATTGGCCAAGATGCAGGATCATCAGCTGGCTCAACAATGGAAGATGATGCACACATGGCAACTTTGGTTAAGCCAGTTGACTATAACAAGCCCCAGTACAGTGACACCCACCAAAGTGGGTGGCTGCATTAGAACCACTCCATTTCTTTTGTTATTATCAAGAGGCTTAATTTGATTGAGATGGTTGTCAGACGAGAAAAGGAGTTGTGTTACAACTACAATGAGAAGTTCGTTCCAGGTCATTGTTGCAAAAATCAATCTTTGTTTCTTCTTGATTATGACATGGAGTTCGTGGAGGACCAGGAAATAGGTAATTTATTGATGGCAGCAACCAACAAACCTGGAGAAGAGCCAGCTGAGTTGCAAACCATATCAGTTTATGCACTCTCAGGGACAAATGCCCCCCAGACATTACAAGTCACCATATTTATTAAAAAGCTCCCTGTTTCAATTCTTATAGATTGTGACAGCATTCACAACTTCATCGGTGATCATATTGCAAAA